>JAROOI010000503.1:0-24454 GCA_030578255.1 Tiaroga cobitis | reverse complement strand
CTTGATTTCCAAGTCTTTCCTCTTCTTCCTTAGAGCTGGAGACATTGAGCGTTGTTATTTGCTGTCCGTTTGCCATTCTGTTTTCTTGCGTATTTTTGGCTCTGAAAAAACAAAACAAACAAACAACAACTATAGTTAATTTTTGCTTTTGTTATATGATTTGGACATTATATCAATTCTGTAGTTATAAAGTCTGACATGCAAACTATTTCTACATTATAGTACTAATTTTATTTCTTGGCTCACCAATCTTTTTGTTATGAATTTTTTTTATCTAATGTTACAAGCACTTCAAAAGTAATGCAATGGCAACATTTACTCATTTATTTTTTACATGTTTAAATGTATTATACTTTCCTACTTATATTTCAAAGTAGGAAAAGACTAAAATGTTAAATGGTTGTTGTCTAGATTTTCTCCAAATGAATCAATCTTCACCCTACCAGAAAATGTTGTAGAAAGACACTGCTGTTTCACCGACGATAGCAGAACAGATCTTTAAAGAACCTTCTCAGGGTTCTCGATTATATAGTTGACTCCGCATCAGATACTCCGCCCAACACAAAACGCAATTCTGAAGAACATGACTTGAGATTGACTTGTTCAGTCATGAAAATATTCTTAAGAAAAAAGCTCTTGAGAGAAATTCTGAGGTAAAGTTCTCAAGAAGGAATTGTTAAAATATTAACTGACAGGGAACTGACTGCTTTTGTTAACAGATTTCATTTGAATCAAGTACACTCCATTCAGTGGAGATCATGTATCACTTATCAATCCTTTATCACAAGATAAAGGTTTGAGTGATTAATGGTCAAATTACTCTCTACACACACACACACACACACACACACACACACGTTTACTTAGCTATCTAAATGGGGACATTCCATGGACGTAATGTTTTTTATACTGTACATAATGTATATTTTATCCCCTTACACTAACCCGACCCCTAATCCCAGAAAACTTTCAGCATTTTTACATTTAAAAAAAACATTTTACACAACCATATTTTTGGTGTGGTTCGCTTTCACACTGCCCTCTTAGCAAGTGAACCAAAATTTGTAAACAAAACCACACGTGTGCTAAGGTCATCCATTCATTGGTCATCATTCGCAGAAATTCTGAAGCAGGGAAAAGCAGGAAGTGCAAAAACAGGCAATTTATGGAGATCTTTTGAAGTGACATTTTTGTTCTTTTACTGGTTTGCTGTTATCAGCTACTTACGCAATATGAAGAAATGTATGAGCATCATATGATACAAAGTCATCTATACGATGTTTTAAAATTAGGATTTTGCAAAGACGAAGATGTGCTGCAAGACTGTTGTGGTGGAGAGAGAGCATGCTCTTAACTGAAAGTTCAAACATTATTAAAAACAAGTGAACAGTCAGTAAGACAAGTAATACAAATTACAAGCAGAGATGAATACTAAATAACAAAGTTACATACGTAGTTTGACAGTAGTATTCAGCTACAGAACTTAATAATTGAGCCAAATGTAAAATAACACTTTGTTCACTGTAGAAATTAAATATAATTTTATCTTTGTTAAAGCTGTATTTTGTTATTTTATTAATATTAATGACACAGAGAACAGGTCGTAATTCCTCAAATCAAGACCGGGGCCTTTATTTACCTGAACTGCAGATGGTAGCCGGCTTTTATTTGAAGCAGGCTTTTATTAGAGGCAGGCCTTTATTTCTAATTCGCGATCCGCGCCCGCCCGCCAGCCAGCCAGCCAAGTTTCCATGATGACGCGTCATGCTTGGCACGTGTTCACCACAGCTAAAATAGCGCTGTATGACAGATGTAGCGCTTTTATTTCTAAATATTAACAAACTTGCTTACCATGTCATCAACTATCTGCTATTCTGACTCTCAAATCCGTGTAAGTGAGTTTGTTTTGTCGTTTAAAACCCTTTATAAATTATCTTGATCTGTAACGTGAGATGGGCACCGCAGTTCAGAGACTCCTGTCTGTTGGATTTGTTACGTTACAGCGCGTGAATTCTTCAGTTTCTCCCGAAATACATGAAAGTAAGTGGCCGGTGAACTGGGAGAAGAATAGAGTAAACTTTATAGTTACTATCTAATCTGGTGCCTATTACGCACCAAACTAAGATTGCTGTGGGGACAAAAAGTAAGACTGTTAAGTTAGCACTTTTAAACATCCGCTCACTTAAAAATAAATCACTTCTAGTCAACGATTTAATAACCACATACAACCTGGACTTCATGTTTCTAAATGAAACTTGGTTAGAAGACAGCTGCAGTGGAACAGTCCGCAATGAAACATCCCCTCCTAACTTTACTTTTATGAGTGTTTGCAGAGCGGGTAAGAGAGGCGGGGGCTTAGCTGCTCTTTTTAAAGATGTCTATCAATGTAAGCAAATATCATTTGGGAATTACCCGTCTTTCGAATATCTGGGTATTGTGTTAAAAGGTGCTCCACGTATTTTACTTATCATTATTTACAGGCCTCCAAAATACTCTCCAGCCTTTGCTGAGGACTTTACAGAACTGCTATCAACAATTTCCTCAGAGTTTGACTGTTTTGCCATTGCTGGAGATTTTAACATTCACATAGATAATGCAGAAAACAATATGGCAAAAGAAATCAAAACTGTTTTAAAAACGTTTGATCTGACTCAGCATGTACATGGTCCCACACACAATCGTGGACACACTCTAGATTTACTTATCAGTAAGGGTTTAAACATCTCATCGATTGTTATTAAGGATGTAGCACTGTCTGATCATTTCTGTATTTTCTTTGATATATTGATCTCTCCTGCCATTGAAGCTAGATCTGTGTCTGTCAAGAAGAGATGCTTAAATGAGAACACTAGTGTGCTATTTATGAAGGCCATTTCTTTAAAACCAAGCATATCTGCTGACTCTGTTGATTTTCTCCTTGATTCTTTTAACTCAAAAGTTAAAAGTGCAATTGATGATATTGCTCCTGTGAAAGTCAGGAAGAATAGTGGTAGACAAAAAGCACCTTGGAGAAACTCAACAGCTGTGCAAAATATGAAAAGACAATGCAGAAGAGCAGAGCGCATTTGGCGGAAGACAAAACTTGTAGTCCATTATAAGATCTACAAAGACAGCATCCATGCTTTTAATATTGAACTAGGCAAAGCTAGACAGACTTTCTTCTCGAATATTATAAACAGAAACTTAAACAACACACGCACACTTTTTGCAACTATAGAGAGACTGACAAACCCCCAAAGCCAGATTCCCAGTGAAATGCTCTCAGACAGCAAGTGCAGTGAGTTTGCTTCTTTCTTCTCTGAGAAAATCAATAATATCAGAAAGGTGATCAGCTCATCCTTGAGTTGCTCTGGGGTCAGACAGATCAGACCACAACCTGAGAAAGTAGTTCATTTGTCTGTTTTCGAAGAAATTGAAGGCACAATTTTGGAAGAAACCGTACAGCACCTTAAAACATCAACCTGCGCCCTTTACGCACTTCCCACATCTTTTTTCAAAAGTGTGTTAAACAGCTTAGAAGCAGATCTCCTAGAAGTGGTAAATGCCTCACTTCTCTCTGGGAGTTTTCCCAAACTCTCTGAAAACTGCAGTTGTCAAGCCCCTCCTGAAAAAGAGAAATCTGGATAAGACCATCTTGAGCAACTATAGACCGATCTCAAATCTTCCTTTCATAGGCAAGATCATTGAAAAGTTGTCTTCAATCAGCTGAACAAATTCTTAAGCTCAAGCTCTTTGACAATTTTCAATCTGGTTCAGTGTTGCCAGACGTACGATAATTATCGTATTTGTACGATAATTTTGACCTCTGTACGATGTACGATCAATAATGAAAAAAATTCCATAATGTACGATAATTTCAGAATTTTGTGACACTTCAATCGGAGGTCATTGTGCTTCAACTCATTGATCTAGCTGTGGATCTACGTCATGATTGTGAGGAGAAAGTGAAGGTGAGAGAGCACGGCAGAGAGGGAGCGAGAGACCTTGCGTGTGTGCCTCATGAAAGCTACACCCCCCAACCCCCCCGGTCAACACTCCAGTCAACCCCCCCCCCCCCCCCGTCAACAATCCAGTCAAACCCCCTCCACCAGTGTGTACGATAATTTTCTTCCAAATACGATCATTTTGAGCTTCTGGTACGATACTTGGATGTTTTCAATCTGGCAACACTGATCTGGTTTCCGATCGCATCACAGCACAGAGACAGCGCTCATAAAGATAATAAACGATATTCGCTTAAATACTGAAAGAGGCAAATTATCAGTGCTGGTACCTCAGTGCTGCATTTGACACTGTTGATCACGACGTACTTCTTGACAGGCTGGAAAACTGGGTGGGGCTTTCTGGGATAGTCCTAAAATGGTTCAGGTCATACACTGCATGAAAAGTGGGATTTTCGTCAGTAAGCGTCACTGTAGATTGTTGTGGAAGTTCAGGTTTACGACTGCACACGACAATTTGCAGGCAACACCCAAAACTGCCGTGAATTGTCGAAAATTGACGTGGGCCTTGCTTGGCAGTTGTCCACCCATGACCCCCCTCCTCCTAATTCTAGGGGAGGCTTTAACATGTAAATGAAAATGCTGTGAGCTATACAAATGCAAATGAGGGTAGCAGGGGGAGTTTTACCCCAGGTGACATTTTTCTAAAAGGTACAACTTAATTCTAAGAAAATTTCTGGTAGAAATAGATCAGGCTCAGTATAGCGTAATTATAGACTCTTACATTTAGGATTGATTTTAAAGTATTATTACTGGTATATAAATCATTAAATGGGCTAGGACCTCAATATATTGCAGATATGCTCACTGAATATAAACCAAACAGATCACTTAGTGTTACAAAGCAGCTGTAGCAGAGGCAAAAGCAGGATCCACGTGCAGCAGTGTTTTATTTAAATAAACTAAACATACTTGGTAACCAGACTCAGGAACAGGACAGCGTGCATACAGCATTACAACAATACAAGAACTCACAAAGACTGGACTGAAACACAGGGCTTAAATACAGGGGCAAACGATCTAAACAGGATAACAAGGGGGCGTGGTTAACGGGAAACACCTGGGAAGACTAATAGACAGACAGGAAACCACTAAACATGACAAGACAAACCCACACCGTGACATAGCCCCCTCCCTATGGGCAGCTCCTGACGCCCATAAAACACCAAAAAGTTCAGGAGGGCGGAGAAGCGGAGGCGGACTAGGGGGAGGGATGGAGGGCCAGGTCCCCGCAGGGAACGGGACCAGGGCCTTGCAATGACGGGCATGGGCCATGGAACGTGGGCGGACCTGGGCCATGGAACGTGGGCGGAGCTGGACGTGCAGGCGGCCAGGGCGGAGCAGGACGAACAGGCTGCCCGGGCGGAGCAGGCTGTGGGTGTGTCCATGACAGAGCAGGCTGAGGGCGTGGCCACGGCGGAGCAGGCTGTGGGCGTGTCCACGACGGAGCAAGCTGAGGGCGTGGCCACAGCAGAGCAGGCTGTGGGCGTGACCAGGGCGGAGCAAGCTGTGGATCCTCAGGCGTCCAGGGCGGAGCTGTCGGACCCTCAGGCGTCCAGGGCGGAGCTGTCGGACCCTCGGGCGTCCAGGGCGGAGCTGTCGGACCCTCGGGCGTCCAGGGCGGAGCTGTCGGACCCTCGGGCGGCCACGGCGGAGAAGACCCTTCGGGTGGCCACGGCGGAGAAGACCCTTCGGGTGGCCATGGTGGTGGCCTACTGCCCCCCCCAAAAAATTTCTTGGGGGTAGCTACGGGGTCGTAGCCTGGAGCAGGCACCGGCTCAGGATCGAACCCCGGCTCAAGAGATACAGGCAGGACCAAGGGTGAAGAGGGCTTTAGGCTGGGCAGGACCTGCGGTGAAGAGGGCTTTAGAATGGGTAGGACCAGCGGCAAAGGAAACTCTGGGCGGATCAGCGGGCTCTGGCGCAGGATCAGCGGGCTCTGGCGCAGGATCAGCGGGCTCTGGCGCAGGATCAGCGGGCTCTGGCGCAGGATCAGCGGGCTCTGGCGCAGGTTTGTGCGCAGCCCACACACACCACATGGCTATGGCCATAATGGCCAGTGTTGCGGTCACTGAGGGCTCAGGCGGCGCATGCGTGGCGTGAACAGTCTCTGGCTGGGCAGACACGATGTGAACAGTCTCTGGCTGGACGTTCTCTGGCTGGACGGTCTCTGGCTGGACGGTCTCTAGAAGACTGGCCCCTTGAACGACGGTCTTCTTGGCCCTCAACACTGACATCAGCGGTGGCTGTGCCACGGTGGACATCAGTCCTGGACGCCCATAGACTGATGCCATGGCTAGCTTGATGGCTGAAGTGATGAGAAGAACAGGCTGAGGGGGTACTGCGGGCTCACGGAGCTCCTTTTCCTCCACGCCCACAGTAAACGGAGAACCGCTCAGCAAAAGGGCCAGGTCGATATATTCTTCCAACGAGCCGTGTGGATCATGGGCAGGCATCACAGACCGGAGTGGTTCTGATAATCCTCCACGGAAAAAGATCATCAGGCATTCGGTGCTCATTTGCACGAGATGTGCCAGTTCAACAAAATCTGCCACGTAGTCCTCAATGGATCGATCACCCTGACAGAGACGCAAGATTTGGATATCTGGGCACAGGGTTGGCATGGCTGCTGCTGGATCTTGGTGCGGTGAGTTCTTCAGTTACAAAGCAGCTGTACCAGAGGCAAAAGCAGGATCCACATGCAGCAGTGTTTTATTTAAATAAACTAAACAGACTTGGTAACCAGACTCAGGAACAGGACAGCGTGCATACAGCATTACAACAATACAAGAACTCACAAAGACTGGACTGAAACACAGGGCTTAAATACAGGGGCAAACGATCTAAACAGGATAACAAGGGGGCGTGGTTAACGGGAAACACCTGGGAAGACTAATAGACAGACAGGAAACCACTAAACATGACAAGACAAACCCACACCGTGACACTTAGATCATTAGGATCACATCAGCTAGAAATACCAAGGGTTCACTCAAAGCATGGCGAGTCCGCTTTTAGCTATTATGCCAGCCGCAGCTGGAACCAGCTTCCAGGGGAGATCAGATGTGCTCCTACAGTAGTCACATTCAAATCCAGACTCAAAACACTTCTGTTTAGCTATGCATTTACTGAATGAGCACTGTGCCACTGTTCGTCCGACTGTTTTTACTGTACTGGTTTTGTCTTTGTTTGTTTTCTAATTTCTAATTTATTTATTTACTTATTTTTATAATCTCTGGAAGATATTTTGAAGGAGAGCGGGAGAGTCTTCACTCCGATGAGGCGAGTGAAGGAGTAAGTTATACTGCTGTATAAGAAGTCGCTGAGAGCGTCGTTAAGGGTAACGGCAGCAGACAGCGCACACGAAGCGTGCTCTGTGGGGGCCCCGCTGGGCATTACTGGTGTAGCACCACCCCAGCAGAGTACGTCCCTGGGCTAGAGGTCCAGTGGCACCGTAAACCGGCTCAATCTCTTCCATCTCAGATAGGGGTGGACCAGTACTACTTTATTTGATTTTTTATTCTAAACTGTTTTAATTATTCTTATTTGTTTTGATTATTTTAATTTCTTCTATGTAAAGCACTTTGAATTGCCATTGTGTATGAAATGTGCTATATAAATAAACTTGCCTTGCCTTGCCTTGCCTTACTTACTCTGTGTATCTGATATGAATAAAACACGTCGCCAAATATATTTGAATGGATTGTTATTGCTGCTTCCATAGACACCATTGTGTATTTTACAAACTATAAATGTATTGTTTTGCTATAAATCATATCTATTTAAATGTCTGAAACCTAAAATAAACGTGTGGTTAAAAACATTGAATAGCTGTGATATATGACAAGCGCTGAGCGCGTCCGTCTTTGAGTGTACACAAATTTTCCCCCGGCCTTAATTTGAGACCGGCCTTTATTTGTCTGCGTTGACCACACCCCCGGCCACTATCAGAGGCCCGGCGTTTATTTGAATACCGGTTTTTATTTGAGGAATTACGGTATTGGGTGTCTGCTGTCGCTTTAAGACAGAATGCACGGACCGAAAAAAATGACAAACATCTGGTTTCTTTCTCAACTATGACATAACTGAGAGAATACTTGCCGTATTTTAACATAATTTGTGTGCATGTGTCCGTTCAAGGGCAAGGAAACGCTATCTGAACGCTATCTGAAACGCGTGTCTCTCTCTCTCTCTCTCTCTCTCTCTGTGTGTGTGTGTGCTCTTCGGGTGCGTGCGGCTGTTGTCACAGATAACCTTTTATAATTTTCTTAACAGATAATTTCGCCTCTTCTTTTGCGTTTGAAAAAGTTTTTTTTGTTGAATGTGTAAATTGGCAAGACAAAACATGTCGAAATGATAAACTTTCACTCTATGATAGTTAAATTTAGCAGGTAATCTGCGACTCACTTCGTGCTGAACCGTGGGGCAGCAGGTCCGTACGGATCACGGATCAACTGCAATCCGTTCCACCCCTAATAATGTATAGGCATTTTTTACTCACCCTGAATTACATAGTAAAAATCTGAGCCTGTCAAAAAGGGTGCAGTGCTTTCTGCATTGGGGTCAGTTCTTCTTCACACCTTAAACGAACCGTACCAGAGTCCGTTTGGAACCGGACCGAGAACACCTCTTCAGCAGGGTCTCGGTACGGTTGTTTGATTTGTTTGACGAGTGTGATTGCGGTGTTCACACCTGCCCAAAAGATCCACACCAAGGGGGGAAACGAACTTGAGTTCGATTCAATCGAACACCCTTAGAGACATTCTGAACTCTATTGGAGTTAGACAACACGTGTCATGACCCACTCATTGTCGTAATCATACTATAGATCTAATATTATCACATGGAATCGATGTTGATGCCGAAATTCTGCAGCAGAGCAATGACATCTCAGCTCATTATCTAGTCTCCTGTAAACTTCATTTAGCCAAGGCTGCAAAGCCGACTCTGTGTTACCAATATGTTTGACCGATCACTTCTGTCACTAGAGATTGCTTTATTAATAATATCCCTGATCAGTTTCATCTCCATAGCATCCCAGATAGCTTAGAAGAACTCGATATTGAGATTCTCTCTTTTCCAGCACTTTAGACACAGTTGCTTCTTAGCGCTTAAAGAAGGTTAAAGGAAATAGTCCAACGCCGTGGTACAACGAGCACACTCAGGCCCTTAAGAGAGCAGCCAGAAAAATGAAGCATAACTGGAAGAAAACAAAACTAGAGTTTTTTCGCATTTCACGGAGAGAGAGCACGATTGCATAGCCTGACTTCGTCATACTCATATTCTAGTCAGAATGTGAGTCTGATACTGCTCCATAGGGCTTTGATTATGAGGCGTGTCTTAACCGAACCAGGAAAAAAAAAACTCTGCACTCAATTGGATATACCTACAACCAATCAGAGCAACGCAGTAAGTGACGTATGTTGAGCTATGCATAGTTGTCAACAGAACTCAACTGCACGCACGCTGGAAGAAGTAGTAAAATAATGAGTGTTGCTTCTTTTACTTGGTCCTCCATGAGTGCGACCAAAGGAGAAACCACAACGACCACAGGGTTTTCATTGTGTCCCATCTTCTTGGCGACCATCGGAGCCAGCTGATAAATTAAACTTTGCCGAATCCCGTAGGAAGGACGGCAAACACATCTTTCCGATCGACAAATGCCTTGATTGCAGTTCTCTGTTCGTCTTTTAAAATTAATGCGCTTTTGATTTCTTTTACAACAGACGCGATAGCGGAATCATCTCAATTCTCCAGCTGCAGTCATCTTTGAAGGGAAACCAGTTCAACCCAAGCGCTCTTTGATAACGTGATGATTACGTAACTGCAGATCATCTCTCCATCATCGTATAAAGCCCGCCCTGGCAATTTGATTGGCCCGATGATTTCTGAACCGATCATAATTACTCCTCAATGGATCGAGTCCAGACCGAACTTCCCGACCAAAAAATGTTGTGGGTGGGGTTCGGGCTGGCATCCAGGCTAACGATTGCATACAGAGAGGCCCTAAAAGCTGCTAGATCTGCTTATTTGTCAACACTCTTACAAGAAAACAAACACAACCCTAGGTATTTAAATATTTAAAGCTTCAACACTGGACGTTTCCAAACAGCACAGCATTAATGACTTTATGAACTTCTTTACTTACAAGATTGATAATATCAGGGAGAAAATTATAACTATACAACCGTCTACTACAGTATAGTGAATAAGGACATTGTGTGATAGGATCATCTGTTATTAAATGTGCTTATGACACTTGGTAGGGAAAGTGCTTATGTAACTGTAGGAATGACAGAAAGGTGATAAAGTTTTTAATTATTTTTATGAAGAAATAAAAGCTGTTTCACAGTGTTGGAGTCTATTTCTCCTCTTATACAGTACTTCCCCAGCCTTAGAGAACCCTCTTTCACATGACCCAGAGGAGGCCGGGGTACAAGGAAACTGTAATGCCAATGTATATTGATGGGGTGGTAGACATGTTTCTGCATTCTCCAGTATTCAAGTGGATCTTCAGCTCTTTGAATGTTTGTCTCTGTAAGGTATTTATCCACTTCTACGATCGCATCAGAAGTGGCATTTGGGCTTTGTTTGTGCTGGTCTACAGCACTGTCCAACAGAAGACAAAGGTTTCCACCTCAGAAGTGAGAGGAGAAAAAAATATATTATTGGGAGTGACTGTACATGTACATTGACTGAACAATAAGACACATCAACGGTCAACCATTATAAAATACAACAATAAAATAGGCCTAAGTAAATTTTTAAATAATAAATTAAAAAAATGTCTTCTTTTTTAGAAATGCATAGGCTACATACATTGGAAGCTATCAGCTCAAAATATTCCCAGATAGGGGAAGTCTTCCTTTTTTTGTCTGTTGCCGACAAAAGACACAACAAAAAAGGATAAGTAGTTTTGGTTATTTAAATGTAATGTATTGATTAACTTTCAAAGTACAGCACTCTCCTCACAAACCCATTAACCAGACTGAGCCAACAAGGACTCGTTCAGTAAGATCTGGGGTTCGAGCCTTCTGACACCCAAAGCGAAACGCGCACGTGATTGGACAGAAAGTGAGCCTTCATTTGTCATCGATCACGTGACTCTGGGAAACCAATACACACCCCGATACGGGGCTTCAATAGAAATTGCGTCGCATTTGCGATACGCACATCGAAGCTTCAGTGTCATACGTAACATCACTACTGCCTACCTGTGTTTTGACCTATTGCCTGTATATTGGATTATGTGTCTGGATTGCCCCTTAGTTAAAGCTGCATTTGGATCTCAACCTTCGTGTCTCGGAGCAGTTCGTAACACTTTAACTCAAAGACGACAAACAAGGATGGCAGATTAACAGGCTTTAACTCGAAGAGGCGAGAAAAAAAAGACGACAAACACGGACGGCAGATTAACAGACTTTAACTCGAAGAGGCGTGGGCGCGCGAGAGAAAAAAAAAGACATGCTAGCGTTTTTTCCAGGCGGCACTGCCGCCTCAACTCTGATTAGTTCTGTTCACGAGCTGGGGTGGGACTTAAAATTTTATTGGGTCCATCTGATGTTTGTCACTGACTGAATAATTAATAAATACTTTAGATCAGACTAAACCTTAGGGAGGTAAGAGAAGCAGATATTTGGGGGGGAAAATTAACCAAATTGCATGCTTTTGTGGTTTTTATTTAAATCTCAGACATACAACTATTATAAATAGTAGAATTATTCATACAACAGGGGCCTATATAGTTTAACTGCTGGATTTTGTGGGGCCTCTATAATTGTCACCACCTTTCACCCCACTAGCGATGGCCCTGGGGGTCGGGTTAGTGTAAGGCAGGGGTTCTCAACCTTTTGCAAGCTGGGCCCCCCCAAAGCTGGTTCATTGCAGAAAAATTGGATAACAACAGCTTTAAAACCATGTCAGTGGGTAGCTGATTTTTTTCTCTCCTCATAAGCATCACACTCATTTTCTTTTTGTTTTTTATCTTGTTCTGTTTCTTCCCCTCCTAAAGCTGAGATTTGACTGATAGACTTTTCATTTTTGTCTGTCAGTGAAGTAAACAGGGTCAACTGAAAGGTTGACTTATAATTTTCTTCGACACGTTCATTTACTGAAAGCGACTAAAGCTACAGTAGGTAACTAACTTTATTAAATTAATTCACAATAGGCTACACATTCATTATTGATCATATGCCTAATAGAGGGCTTTATAATCACTGAGATCCTAAATCTGAGGTTATTAGATTTAGAATATTTCAAGACGTTTGAAGGCCAAAAAAAGGATAAGAAATAGCTTTAAAACCATGTTAGCGGGCAGTAGATTATTTCTCAATACCTGCTCTCACTTCTTATCCATCACTCTTCCCCTCCTAAAGCTGAGTTTTTTTAATTTACTGAAGGCTAAAACTTGTATTAAGCCTATATTAATTCTCAATACGTACACATTCATTATTAATCTTGTGCCTAACATGATGAAAACGGCTTTGTTAATTTGTCTTGTCCCCGGCCCTCACAATGACAGTAAACTAATTATGACATTACATGAGTCACATTGCATAGGCCTATTTTCAGTTAAAAATGATGAAATTAGACAAAAGTGTATTAGTTTGCCTGATTATTTTTGTCATTCGTTTAACATTTATGCTAAAATCGGTCTCTTATCTTGCCCGTAAACTGATGAGTCGAGACGCGCTGTGAACATAAAGCCCGCCTACTTTGATTTGATTGGTCATCTCAAATATTATGACATTGACGAGCAGTGACAGACCAATAAGGCTCAGATGAACACACACACCCTGTCCTCTGTTTCTGACGTGCGCGCTCAGCTCTGCGCCGCTGCGGATTGAAGATGAAGAACGCGCTGAATCTGATTACAACAAGCTAGGCAGAAGTTTGCTTTGAAGCGCCCCTAAAAACCCGCTGTGTAAGCCAGGGCGGGAACGGCGGCGGCCATGCGCGATTCATTTGCAGCCTGGACGCGGAGTGGTGTGTCTCTCCTCTGGTCTGACTGCTGCGCGAGGCTACTGAGAGACTGACCGCATGCAAGTGCTTTTGGACGGGGGGGGGGGGGGGCTCAAGGCAGCACCCGGTGCTCGTTGAGCACAGTAACTGCAGAGTGATACGTGCTTTCGAATCTCCAAACACCACAAAAGTCTCCAATAACACCAGTAAAAGTTGCTAGATTTGTCGCTAGTCGCTTTTGACAAAAAAAGTCGGCAGAAGGATGATTTGTTTGTGTGTTATAATAGTCCAACCACTTGCATTTCAACATGGGGGGAATTTTCGTGATTTTCCCCCCTCCGCGCGCCCCACCTGTTGAGAACCACTGGTGTAAGGGGATAAAATATACATTTTGTACAGTATAAAAACCATTACATCCATGGAATGTCCCCATTTAGATAGCTAAGTAAACGTGTGTGTGTGTGTGTGTGTGTGTGTGTGTGTGTGAGAGAGAGTAACTTTGAACATTAGTCACTCAAACCTTTATCTAGTGATAAAGGATTGATGAGTGATACATGATTTCCACTGAATGGAGCGTACTTGATTCAAATGAAATCTGTTAACAAAAGCATTGATTTGATGTTCCCTGTCAGTTCATATTTTAACAATTCCTTCTTCAGAACTTTACCTCAGAATTTCTCTCAAGATATTTTTTCTTAAGAATATTTTCATGACTGAACAAGTCAGGCATGTTCTTCAGAATTGCCATTTTTGTGTTGGGCGGAGAATCTGACACTGCATGAAAAGACTCAAATCCGGGAAAATACGGGGATGGTAAACTTCTGTGTAATTTGATGTTTGCCGGATGTATGTGGGAAAAAGGGGATCAGAGTAACATGGGACAGTATATTTCCAGACAAACCCGGAAACCTCACATATGCGGTCATATACAGGAATCCGTGAAATTTCACGGACATAAACACTGCTTGGTGTGAGAGGACTGTTAGGTGTGAAGACCTTTCATATGTTAAAGTGTTAGTTCACCCAAAAATGAAAATTAAGTCATTAATTACTCACCCCCATGCTGTACCAACCCCGTAAGACCTTCGTTCGTCTTCGGAACACAAATGAAGATATTTTTGATTAAATGTGACAGCTGGATCACTCCTCCATAGGCTCCCTAAGGGATTGAAACCTGCCGGCCCAGAAAGTCAATAAAGAAAATGTTTAAATATTCCATGTCACAACAGTGGCTCAACTATTAGTTTATCAAGCGACGAGAATACTTTTTGTGCGGAAATAAAACAAAAATAACGACTTTATTCGACTATTCCTTTTCTTCCTTGTAGGCCTGAAACGAAACTTCAAGAGAGTTCCACGACGCATGCGCGAGAATTGCGATCTCCTTCAACTACTTCAGTTAAGTCAAAAAATTCTTTTTTAAGGCTCTCCTCATTCTTTGTGCAAGGCTCCTAATGATAGGGCCTGGTAGCACCTTAATAGGGCCATTATGGGAGGGGTCTTTGTCTTCCTCAGGTGTGAAAAGCATACATAATAATGAGAGATTCACGGTGGTTTACGCCTGCCCGCATAAAGCTTTCTTACCCAAAACACGTCATACACATTCTAAAAGACTTTATTGTCTTATCTGAATGAGTAGTCAGGATGATTTTCACATAGTTTTGAAGCAAATATTCTAGCCTACGTGATACAATTTTCAAAAGTCTTGTGAAGAAATAAGGGTTTTATGATCTTATTTCAGTGATATTTGTTTTTTGTTTTTTCACAAACCACGCATAAACGTCATTATCTCAAAACTAAAAACTTTTACATACATGCTGCTGAAATATTACTGTAGCAGAGTTTGCGCTGAATACAGTGTAATCAGACTTTAGCCATGAAAATGTCACAAGTATCAGAAATAAACACAAATGTCAGAGCATGTCAGAACACCTCCAGGACCCAGAAAACACATCAGACCCCAGAGGGTTAATGACTGACACTAACAGTGCTGGCTGTTCTCAGAGGGAGGGGTGGCAGGGGAGGACTTCAGGATTGAGAATTATCTCTGGATTACTATAGGCTACAGCAAACAAGCTTTTTGTACAGAAAAATAAATAAATTCTTAAGGCCCTGAAACACAAAACGGACGTCAAAGAACTAGCAATGACTAAAGCCGACTCTAGTGTTGGCTCACGTCACCTGTGTCAGGGCCTTAAAACCACTGCATGAAAAAAAGTGTTTTAATCAATTTAAAAAAAAAACAAATAAAAACAGGACAAAATAAACACAGTCTGAACATATATGTTCACAAAAACATCTGAATATTGAATGAAATAAACAAAGGAATTTAATGGAACAAATAAAGAAAAATGAACCAAACATTTCAGAATATCTCAAATTTTATTGTGAAGTTTTACAAATTGCAGACAACAACATTTGTCACCTTTTTCGCCATTGGCTTTTAGCTTGCTTAGTTGGGGACATTTAATTTAATATTCACCAATATTATTGATCTGCCTGCGTTGACACTATTATATGAGATCTGAACTGAGCTGGACGATGACATCACGGTTTTCTCCAAAGTGGCTATATGTATACATTTAAATTTATTTATTCATTTAACAAAATGAAATCACAACTGATCTGACTTAAGCTGGACTGTGAAGCTATTTTCTTCAGGAAACAAACTTTGTTGCATTATTTTCCTGTTATCTCTGTGAAGCTGCTTTGAAACAATCTGTATTGTAAAAAGCGCTATATAAATAAAGGTGACTTGACATTTATTAAAAAGGAATTCAAATAAAAAGGAGTTGAAATATGGAATATAAAAAAGTCAGTTTAAAACACCAAAAATGAATATGCGTCGACCTGCCCTCGCCCTGGGACCACCCTCCTCCGGCTTCGCCTCGTCACTCCGTCCCTCAGGCTCAGTTGGGCTCCTCACTTCCTCCGGCTCCGCTTTGGTCCCTCGCCGACCTGCCCTCGCACCGGGACTACCCTCCTCCGGCTTCGCCTCGTCACTCCGTCCCTCAGGCTCAGTTGGGCTCCTCACTCCCTCCGGCTCCGCCTTGGAACCTCGTCGACCCGCCCTCGCCCTGGGACTACCCTTCTCCGGTTTCGCCTCGTCTATCAAGTCCTCGGTCACTCCGGCTCCACCGCGGCCCTCTGGATTTCTGCCTACGCCTCGGTCGCCAGAGCTGTCGGTGTCACCTTGTCCATCCAGTCCCTCAGCATCGTCTCGTCGGCTCTACGGTCTCCTCTCTGGTCTCATCTCCCGCCTGCTCCTCCCCCGTCAGTCGGCCCCCTGGTGTAGTCATCCCTACCTCCTCCATGGCTCCTCCCTCCGTCTGCTCCGCCCTGACCACCTGCCCAGCAAAAGGCCAACCGCTACATGCATTCGGTTTGTTTCTACCATTTATTAGTAATGATTTACACAGTTTGTTTACTACCACCTACTATTTACCTGAGCATTCAGTATTGTGCAATATAGCATACAGAAGGTGAGGGACATTTCGGGGGGAAATAAGTACGGCATTTTATCATTTAAACATGTGACTTCTCATGAAAATTCTATAATCCAAGATTGCCGCCACCATATGACATCATAATATGCAAATTAGATGGGAAAATGTAATCCCTACATACACTTTGGGTCATCCTTAATATTTCTCTAATTTACAGAAAGTCTCTATTTTTTATAACTTTTAAGATATAGCCTTTTGAAATTAAGATGTCAAAATCGAACACTTTAGGAAAAAACCTCTGGCACCTAAAGGGTTAAGTAATAAATCAACTCCATAGCCGACTCCAAGGGATCAAGGGCTAATTACGTTCCTATTCACCCATTGCAGTTT
Source organism: Tiaroga cobitis (assembly GCA_030578255.1). NCBI lineage: Eukaryota > Metazoa > Chordata > Actinopteri > Cypriniformes > Leuciscidae > Tiaroga > Tiaroga cobitis. The sequence continues at coordinate 7,656 of JAROOI010000503.1, read as the reverse complement.
CCGCCAGAAGTGGGCACTCGTGCAACTTAAGTAATGACGTACATCTGAGTGAACGAGACGGAGGACGGAAGTTAGCGAGTGAAGGGCATGATAATTTTGTACTGGAATGCAAGCCCTGGTCCGTTCTCGTCTATGTAACCTCGTTACAAGTGTGTGTTTGTATGTATCCTGCCTGTTTGTATCGCTTAAGTTATATTTGTAAGTAAACACTTTGTATTGGAGCCTTCTGCCTTCATCGTCTCCTGCCTGCACACACCCTGACTCTGTCACGAATCAAGCCTTTGTGGTTCCTCCCAGTCGCCACCAGAGGGCTTCATCTCCCGAATATTAACATTGAACATTTTCACTCCATTTCCCATAACCCCATGCCTGATACTGATTATTTGCACACCTGCCACTCATCACCCGGACTATTTATACAGGCCTTCACCACTACACTGCTTCAGTGCGAAGTCTTGTTTCACCCTGGTTGACATTTCTGAGCATTTTCCCCATTTATACTGATTCCTCGTTTACTGATCCTGGACTGTTCTACTCGTTTCGACCCTCTGCTTCATGCCATTGTGACCCTGCTTCGTTTGACTGGATTTAAGCTTTACTGTTTGCTGCCTGCCCTGATTATCTGCCTGCCCATCGACTATGATCGTGGACTGCCTCAGGTTTATCCTTTGCTGGTGACTGACCCCTGCCTGATTGTGTTACGTTTACTATTACCAATAAAGATACTGCAAATAGATCTCAATGACAATGCCTCATCATTACAGACACCTTCATTCATAAAAAGATGCCTTTAAAATATACTGTCTTTATGTTGTTTCTACATTAATTTGGAGATTAACTGTGAAATTATTTATATAATTATTATTACATTAAAAAATATATTAAAAACACGCTATCCTGTGCAATTATAACAAAAATAACCCAATATAAAAACGCATATACACTTTGGTGAGCAAACATTTAGGTGAGATTTGCAATGGCAATTGAGCAATGTTTATATATGAATAAAAGCCTTAATTAAATATGTCATCATGTAAAGTGATCTCTTCAGAAGAAATTAATGATTTCCTAGACTTTAAATGGATGGACAAAAAAATTGATGATATTAAAAATATCTATATGACGGTAGGCCTATATACGTCGACTCTTCCCAGTGCTATTGATACATTTAGTGTATCGATTTTCACTAGTGTAAAACTCGTGTAGAGTGCTACCAATTTCTTTTCATTTTCAAAGGGTGCCTTGACTGAAAAAGGTTGGGAAACACTAGACCATTGTGTATATTGTATATGAATCATTGCAAAGAATAATAAAAAAGTACCTGGAATCCACACAGCCCGGATGTGGGCCGACACTATGTTGCTGTCTGGGGTTTTTGCCATAAATTCATGTTTTTGTTGTTAACATGCAAATGGTAAAGGCATCGTTTTCAAAACCTCTCACTTTGAAACTCGTTTTCAAAAGCTTGCATTTTCAGGCCCCCAAAATGGCATTTTCGTCTAAATGAGCGGCCAAAACGCATGAAAAGTTTTCCATTTTCAGTTGAAGAAGATGTCGTGTAAACAGACCCCAAAGCGTTTACTATTTATCGCACTTTAGTTTTTTGTTAACTGTTCATTTGAGTAGGCCTATTTATTTTATTTCTCGTATACACTTTTATTCTGGTTTACTGTCTTCACCGAAGCACTGCGGGTGCTTAATGTGACTGTCTGTGAATCCTCATGTTCTGTTGTTTATGCTGCTATTTGCACATGCAAATCTACATTTTTGAGGTGTTTTAATGTGTCACAGACACTTATCTATTCTAATTCCATTTAATTCTTATCGAACCTTCAAATCATGTCAGTTAACTGATGATGACTGGTTAACAAGCATCAGCCGTCAGTCAGAAAACAAAATGTTAAATGAACATCCCTACTTCATATATTTCAACTGAACCAACTAAAAATGTTCAGTGCAGCAAGTCAACATAAAATTTTGAGATTGACCTCCAAAATCTTTACAGTGTGTTTGTGATGGCAAGAAATGTCAAAGCAGCCAAACAAGTATCGTTCTTCACCATCTGACGGGGGACGCGAAGTTCATTTTGATTAATAAAATCATTATTCACTGTATAAAGTAGTGACCTGAAATCGTTACCTTAAAAGGCTATTGTTTTATATCATGTTTAAAATTTTTAAAAAATGCATATTTAAAGTTATATTATGAAAAGAGACCTTAAAAGAAAATTTTGGATGTCATTTTTGTTTCTTCAAAATGACCAGAAACACTAGTCCCCTCTTGGCCAGTGTAGAGTGATAGTCCCCTGTTAGTAATATAGATGTGTATGTGTGTGTGTGTGTATTGAGGGGGGTGTTTGTTTGTTTGTTTTTCTGTATTTCTTTGCCTTTCATATTTAGGTTTGGGTTTAAGTGTGTGGATAAAGTGACAGAAACACCTGATATACAAATATCAAGAATCTATATAAACATTATATATATATATATATATATATATATATATATATATATATATATATATATATATATATATATATATGTGTGTGTATATGTATATTAAATAAACATTTAAACAGCTTTCCTGGGATACTGTCATACTGTTTTTTGGAATGCACACCAAAGAAGACTAAGAACCTTTGAATTCATTTGTATTGATAATACTGAATTTCATTAGTGTGAGGGTATTATGACCCTGAAATATGAGTATGTAATGAGGGGACAGTGCATGCAGTATAACAATAGAGATGATCCCAAAGACAGGTGTGAAAAACTCACCAAAGCATTCGTTGTGGTTAAAGTTGACTTTATTTCATAATGCATTACAACATAAACACAAAGGCCAAATTAAATGTGTGTGTTTGAGTGTAGTACAACAGCCACGGTCACAATATGCTTTAAAGAGCGACATTGAAATCATACATTACAAACAATTGTGTTTATAGTGCTACCAATTAGATAACTGAAGAAGATCCTTCGATGGCAGCATGATTCCGTGTTTCTAGTTGTAGGCTATGTATGTTATCCAGCCATGGTTGCCCTCGTTCAGATTTCTCTCGATCACGTTGAAACCAGCTTTCTTGTACTCAGGCCAGGCCTTAGAGTTGATCAGCAGAACCATGGCTTTGATCTGAGATTCACATCCCTCTTTCTTGTGCCATGCGTAGACAGCTTTTCCACTGGTTCCTTTATTGAGATCAACACTGAGGATTGTATAGCCTTCCTTCTGAAGCTTTGATGCCTCCTGGAGGGAGGTGGATACCTCAAGAGCAGTGAGAGCCTGTTTCTTATCGGTTGTGCGCCGATACCAGAGGAAGACGTAGTTTCCATTAGCGCACCGATTGGTGTGTTCACCCACACGAGTGTAGCCCAGTTCAAACATGTACTTGTCAGAAGTGAAGTCAACAGTTGCTGCGATCTCACGTATGTAGCTCGGCTTCTCTCTCTGCACCCACAGGTAGATGAAGTTTCCTCCTGCATTACGGTTCAGATCACAGCCCAGCCTCTCCCAGCCATCTTGCAGAAGAGCAGGTTCTTCTCTGGCGTCTTTGCTCACCTGAAGTTGCACAATAGGAATGTCATATTCAGTGGTGCCGTAGAAGTACCACAGAAAGATGTGATCTCCACAAACTCCGGCATTCAGATCACGGTTGATCAGCTCATACCCAGCATCAGCCAGACCAGATTTCATCTGGTCATTGAATGAAAACTCGATCCTGGTCACAGGTTTTTTGCCACACTCTTTCTTGAACCAAAGAAGGACCCGGTTTCCTGAAGTACCTTCATTGAGGTTAACATTGATGAACTGATAACCTTGATTTCCAAGTCTTTCCTCTTCTTCCTTAGAGCTGGAGACATTGAGCGTTGTTATTTGCTGTCCGTTTGCCATTCTGTTTTCTTGCGTATTTTTGGCTCTGAAAAAACAAAACAAACAAACAACAACTATAGTTAATTTTTGCTTTTGTTATATGATTTGGACATTATATCAATTCTGTAGTTATAAAGTCTGACATGCAAACTATTTCTACATTATAGTACTAATTTTATTTCTTGGCTCACCAATCTTTTTGTTATGAATTTTTTTTATCTAATGTTACAAGCACTTCAAAAGTAATGCAATGGCAACATTTACTCATTTATTTTTTACATGTTTAAATGTATTATACTTTCCTACTTATATTTCAAAGTAGGAAAAGACTAAAATGTTAAATGGTTGTTGTCTAGATTTTCTCCAAATGAATCAATCTTCACCCTACCAGAAAATGTTGTAGAAAGACACTGCTGTTTCACCGACGATAGCAGAACAGATCTTTAAAGAACCTTCTCAGGGTTCTCGATTATATAGTTGACTCCGCATCAGATACTCCGCCCAACACAAAACGCAATTCTGAAGAACATGACTTGAGATTGACTTGTTCAGTCATGAAAATATTCTTAAGAAAAAAGCTCTTGAGAGAAATTCTGAGGTAAAGTTCTCAAGAAGGAATTGTTAAAATATTAACTGACAGGGAACTGACTGCTTTTGTTAACAGATTTCATTTGAATCAAGTACACTCCATTCAGTGGAGATCATGTATCACTTATCAATCCTTTATCACAAGATAAAGGTTTGAGTGATTAATGGTCAAATTACTCTCTACACACACACACACACACACACACACACACGTTTACTTAGCTATCTAAATGGGGACATTCCATGGACGTAATGTTTTTTATACTGTACATAATGTATATTTTATCCCCTTACACTAACCCGACCCCTAATCCCAGAAAACTTTCAGCATTTTTACATTTAAAAAAAACATTTTACACAACCATATTTTTGGTGTGGTTCGCTTTCACACTGCCCTCTTAGCAAGTGAACCAAAATTTGTAAACAAAACCACACGTGTGCTAAGGTCATCCATTCATTGGTCATCATTCGCAGAAATTCTGAAGCAGGGAAAAGCAGGAAGTGCAAAAACAGGCAATTTATGGAGATCTTTTGAAGTGACATTTTTGTTCTTTTACTGGTTTGCTGTTATCAGCTACTTACGCAATATGAAGAAATGTATGAGCATCATATGATACAAAGTCATCTATACGATGTTTTAAAATTAGGATTTTGCAAAGACGAAGATGTGCTGCAAGACTGTTGTGGTGGAGAGAGAGCATGCTCTTAACTGAAAGTTCAAACATTATTAAAAACAAGTGAACAGTCAGTAAGACAAGTAATACAAATTACAAGCAGAGATGAATACTAAATAACAAAGTTACATACGTAGTTTGACAGTAGTATTCAGCTACAGAACTTAATAATTGAGCCAAATGTAAAATAACACTTTGTTCACTGTAGAAATTAAATATAATTTTATCTTTGTTAAAGCTGTATTTTGTTATTTTATTAATATTAATGACACAGAGAACAGGTCGTAATTCCTCAAATCAAGACCGGGGCCTTTATTTACCTGAACTGCAGATGGTAGCCGGCTTTTATTTGAAGCAGGCTTTTATTAGAGGCAGGCCTTTATTTCTAATTCGCGATCCGCGCCCGCCCGCCAGCCAGCCAGCCAAGTTTCCATGATGACGCGTCATGCTTGGCACGTGTTCACCACAGCTAAAATAGCGCTGTATGACAGATGTAGCGCTTTTATTTCTAAATATTAACAAACTTGCTTACCATGTCATCAACTATCTGCTATTCTGACTCTCAAATCCGTGTAAGTGAGTTTGTTTTGTCGTTTAAAACCCTTTATAAATTATCTTGATCTGTAACGTGAGATGGGCACCGCAGTTCAGAGACTCCTGTCTGTTGGATTTGTTACGTTACAGCGCGTGAATTCTTCAGTTTCTCCCGAAATACATGAAAGTAAGTGGCCGGTGAACTGGGAGAAGAATAGAGTAAACTTTATAGTTACTATCTAATCTGGTGCCTATTACGCACCAAACTAAGATTGCTGTGGGGACAAAAAGTAAGACTGTTAAGTTAGCACTTTTAAACATCCGCTCACTTAAAAATAAATCACTTCTAGTCAACGATTTAATAACCACATACAACCTGGACTTCATGTTTCTAAATGAAACTTGGTTAGAAGACAGCTGCAGTGGAACAGTCCGCAATGAAACATCCCCTCCTAACTTTACTTTTATGAGTGTTTGCAGAGCGGGTAAGAGAGGCGGGGGCTTAGCTGCTCTTTTTAAAGATGTCTATCAATGTAAGCAAATATCATTTGGGAATTACCCGTCTTTCGAATATCTGGGTATTGTGTTAAAAGGTGCTCCACGTATTTTACTTATCATTATTTACAGGCCTCCAAAATACTCTCCAGCCTTTGCTGAGGACTTTACAGAACTGCTATCAACAATTTCCTCAGAGTTTGACTGTTTTGCCATTGCTGGAGATTTTAACATTCACATAGATAATGCAGAAAACAATATGGCAAAAGAAATCAAAACTGTTTTAAAAACGTTTGATCTGACTCAGCATGTACATGGTCCCACACACAATCGTGGACACACTCTAGATTTACTTATCAGTAAGGGTTTAAACATCTCATCGATTGTTATTAAGGATGTAGCACTGTCTGATCATTTCTGTATTTTCTTTGATATATTGATCTCTCCTGCCATTGAAGCTAGATCTGTGTCTGTCAAGAAGAGATGCTTAAATGAGAACACTAGTGTGCTATTTATGAAGGCCATTTCTTTAAAACCAAGCATATCTGCTGACTCTGTTGATTTTCTCCTTGATTCTTTTAACTCAAAAGTTAAAAGTGCAATTGATGATATTGCTCCTGTGAAAGTCAGGAAGAATAGTGGTAGACAAAAAGCACCTTGGAGAAACTCAACAGCTGTGCAAAATATGAAAAGACAATGCAGAAGAGCAGAGCGCATTTGGCGGAAGACAAAACTTGTAGTCCATTATAAGATCTACAAAGACAGCATCCATGCTTTTAATATTGAACTAGGCAAAGCTAGACAGACTTTCTTCTCGAATATTATAAACAGAAACTTAAACAACACACGCACACTTTTTGCAACTATAGAGAGACTGACAAACCCCCAAAGCCAGATTCCCAGTGAAATGCTCTCAGACAGCAAGTGCAGTGAGTTTGCTTCTTTCTTCTCTGAGAAAATCAATAATATCAGAAAGGTGATCAGCTCATCCTTGAGTTGCTCTGGGGTCAGACAGATCAGACCACAACCTGAGAAAGTAGTTCATTTGTCTGTTTTCGAAGAAATTGAAGGCACAATTTTGGAAGAAACCGTACAGCACCTTAAAACATCAACCTGCGCCCTTTACGCACTTCCCACATCTTTTTTCAAAAGTGTGTTAAACAGCTTAGAAGCAGATCTCCTAGAAGTGGTAAATGCCTCACTTCTCTCTGGGAGTTTTCCCAAACTCTCTGAAAACTGCAGTTGTCAAGCCCCTCCTGAAAAAGAGAAATCTGGATAAGACCATCTTGAGCAACTATAGACCGATCTCAAATCTTCCTTTCATAGGCAAGATCATTGAAAAGTTGTCTTCAATCAGCTGAACAAATTCTTAAGCTCAAGCTCTTTGACAATTTTCAATCTGGTTCAGTGTTGCCAGACGTACGATAATTATCGTATTTGTACGATAATTTTGACCTCTGTACGATGTACGATCAATAATGAAAAAAATTCCATAATGTAC
>JAROOI010000502.1:0-24512 GCA_030578255.1 Tiaroga cobitis | reverse complement strand
TCCTGTTGTGTTCTTTTCGCCCAACTTTTCGCACATTGTACAATGTCGATTGCTTCATCAAGCTGTGACTCTTCCATGTCGTGGGCGATCCTATTAAAGAGTTGTATGTCATCTGCTCGTATGTTCTCATCCTTTATTTCTGATAGACATTTCAGTTTCAGACACCATCGTGTCTTTTAGGCTATCTCTCCTAGTCCCCATGCTGCTTCTGCTCTCTATTAACAATAGCTCTTTATTTTCTTTACACAGGCGTTCGTTGCACTTTTCCAGCTCATTGATTTTCCTTACATTTCTTGGCTTTATTAGGCTAGCGATCATGCTGATACTCTGCTTGGCTTGCTCTCGAAGTTGCACCAGTTGACAATTAAAGTTCTTTTCCAAACGTTGAATGGCTTCCAGTATGGCCAGGTTAGAGCTCTTACCTTCCTTTGATGCAGTTTTGTACTTTTTCCTGGCTGTAATTTTGCTTGGAATTGTTGGCGAGTTGTCTTTTCTTTTCTCTTTAGAAAATTTAGACTAAACCGCTCGATTCAAATGGTTTAGTTTAATGATCTCTTTATGAACTTTTTGAAGTGTCAAAGGAATAGTTGGTTAGACTGTCAGTGGAGAGACAGAAATCTCTCAGATTTTAGTAAATATCTTCATTTGCATTTCAAATGATGAACGGAAGTCTAACGGGTTTGGAACGACACGAGGTTGAGTAAATGACAGAATTTTTGGTGAACTATCCCTTTAAGAATGTTACTGGTGACTTTGCTGCTGTGAAAGTCAGAAGACTGGGAGACCTAAAGTACCTTGAAGAAACAAAACAGCAGATCAAAGTATGAAAATAAAGTTCAGAAAAGGAAGACAGAACTATAGTCTATCTATATAGACAGCCGTTATGCTTTCAATGTGGAACTAGGCACAGCTAGACAGACCTTTTTTTATAAATATTATAAACAGCAACTTAAAAAACACCTGCTCTTATTGCCACTGACTGACAGACCTGACCACAATTTATATGTCTGATTTTGAGGCAAATAATGGTAAAATCTTGGAAGAAACTGTACAGCATTTTAAATCATCAACCTGCGCCATTGACACTCTCCCCACTCCCGGATCTTCTAAGTGGTAAAAGTCTTACTTTTTTTCTGATGATGAAGTTCTAAAGGTGAATGCATACTTTGACGCTATAGGGGTCAAACAACTGAAAAATCAAGTCAGGAATCTTGGTGTGACTCTAGAGTCAGATTAATTTCAGTGGTCATGTCAAAGCAATAACTAAATCAGCATACTATCATCTGAAAAATATTGGCCTAGGACCTCAATACATTGGAGATATGCTCATATAACAGATCGCTTAGATCATTAGGATCACATCAGCTAGAAATACCAATGGTTCACTATAAGCAAGGAGAGTCTGCCTTTAGCTTTTATGCCAGCCGCAGCTGGAACCAGCTTCCAGAAGACATCAACAGTATTCAAATCCAGACTCAGAACACTTCTGTTTAGCTGTGCATTTACTGAATGAGCTGTGCTATGTCTTTTAATTATTTTTATAACTATTTTGATACATATAAATTTTCATCAGTGTCTGCATGTTTTTCTTGCTTTTATTGTCATTCTTATTTCTTAGCACTTGTGCTTATTTTATGATTTATTTTTATGTAAAGCACTTTGAATTACCATTGTGTAAGAAATGTGAGATATAGCCTAAATTAAACGTACCTTTCCTACGTTTGTCAATTATGACAAAATTCAATTTATTGAATTCAAAATTTAAGTAGCCTATTTATATTTTTTACTTCTAGGAAGAAGCTGAAGACCTTACATTTTTTTTTAATAATATAAAAGTGAGTAGGGTCCACGATCCAATCTACTGAAATTATAAACAACATGGTATCAGCTTCTTCTTCTTTTTCAAAAAAGACATGTTGTTTCAATAGGGGGCTCTATGAGCTGCATCTGCAAGACAAGACACAATCTGAAGTCTGAAGGCAAAAAACGATGTCCGAATTCCTAAATGTATTTTCATATGTTTTTTAAATGACAAGACATAACAAATTATAACAAAACTGCACAACACTGTTATCCCCCCTCCCCTACACTGTAAACCCTAACGCTCAAAATACTTAATTGGTTTGAGTAGGAAAAACTTAAATTAAACGAATTAGTTCAGTCAAATTAACTTTTATGAGTATTTAGCACTTTCTTTTTCTTTCAAGTTCACAGAATGGATATATTTTAAGTCAACTGAACTGTTTCATTGTTTTGAGTTTTATGAAATTATTTCTTTTAATTTAGACGAACTTAAGTTTAACTGAAACGGCTGGGATGTATATTTCCCAGCATGCTTTGCCGATGGCACTCGAAAGGGAGAGTAAATGCTAAAATTAAGTGTAATACAATGTTTTTTTTTGTGCAAGATTAATGTTAAGCGGGTGATTTAGTGATGATTAATGTTTCGTTATGCTAATTTAGAAGAATTTCTGTTAATGTTGGTTTTAGGATAGTTACCATCATGGTGACAAGTGGTGCATGAGCTTGATTTGAGAGCAAATAAAACCTCTGTATTGCTGCAAGTGTTACTGTATAGCATACTATTGTTAAGATGTTAACAAAATAGTATGTTAGCAAACTAGCTTGTTAAAGCTAGCTAAGTTTATACTAATAAAAGTGTTCACATTGAGATTACATGAAATTTTAAGTTAAATGTATGAATTAGTGTACTCAAACATTTCAAGTTAAGAACAATTCAAATGTACAAATACAAAATAAAAATATGTCAGTTCTGCTTACTTAAACTTTGAATTTCTTAACTTAAAAAATTTGAGGCAACTGATTGCCTTAAATTTTTTGAGTTGTGCCAACTTATTCGGGTTTACAGTGTACCATCCCCCTAAAATGTATCATATATCAATATTTTCATTTAACAAGAAAGAATGCAGAACGTCATGACAAAGTGATGAATTAAACAGTAGGGAATAAATACAAAGTCCGGACTTAAAAATCTCACTTAATGCATGATAAAACATTAAGGGTCAGTTTGTGTCTGCTGAGATACTGTCAAACATCTACAGGATGTGGTCAAGACCTACTATTGGAAACTCAAAACATGTATGAAATGAAAAGTGAAAATAACACAAACAAAGAATTAATATGTAAACTTGAATCAAATCAGTTCTTCATTGTACTCTATTCAGTGTATTTTGTGAGGTTTGTAAATGAACGAGAGGTTTTGTTAATGCTGTTGTTCATAGACACGGCCTGTAACCGCATGAAGAGAAGATGCAGAAATAACCAAGAACTGAGATCATCTGCAGTCTACATTTAGATCAGACAGAACCGAGTACTTGCATTTAATGAGTAGGCTACGTTATCTTTAAATATCTAATCAAAACAGTAGGGTACTGTTGAAAAAATATATATATATATATATCTTTCTCATGCAAGAAAATAAATGCTTTTAGAGTAGCAGCTCAGTTTTTGAGTCGTCCGAGTTTATTTCAGGCTAGTCTAATGTCAGAGTGACCCAAATTAATGTGTTTCTTTGAGTGGACAAACGTCTTGACTCTTGCTCCTGTTTAGTTTACTATTGCATGTATGTTTGCTGGTTGACTGGTGGATCGGCAAAGACATTCATCAACACTGACATCCAATTCTTACCCTTCGTGCATCCTTGAACAGCTCAGTTCTCTACATATCATGAAATATTGCATAAACAGCAGTAGATCAAACCAAACAAGTACTGCAACATTTTGGAAATTAAAATAATTCAGCAGCAACTCTGACGAGAATGAGAGCTGTGTCAGTTGTCTAATGTAAAAGTAGCCTAGTTAAAGTCTACGCTACAAATTAGTCATTTAGCTATTGAAATAGATTATCTATGGAAACAAGTGAAAACACGGGATTCTGTTTTGCGGTGTTATTAAAAGCTAAGGAATGAAAACCAGGATGCGAAACTGAGCCACAACATCATTACGTGAGCTTGGTCTTATCAGTGAGAAGCGCGTTCATGCACACAACCACGCGGCACGCACACCACACGGAGGCGAGCAGACTGAAGGAGTCTTCTGATTGGCTGAAATGTTTTTTCCACCCCGCAAGTTATCTTGTACAGATATTGTGTTAACGGAACACGTTTAAATACGCGACTGTGTCGTGTTTCATGAAATCAAGCTGAGTTTTTTTTTCTGGCGTAAAGCCATTTGATGGATACACCTCAAACGGTTGAAGAAAATGATTCACGCTGTTTTGTTCTGTTCATGTTGTTTTCTTCTGGATGGTGAGTTGTAGCTAAATAAATTACTTATGTAGCTACAAAGTTTCTCTTTGGAGCATTACAATTATTTCGATTTTTTACATATTTATGTAATCTAATCTTGTTCTTCAGGAGTGTTTGGTGTTGAGACTGATGAGATAAACGTGTCAGTGATGGAGGGAGATTCTTTCACTCTCCGCACTAATCTTACTGAAATACAGAGCGATGATGAGATCGAGTGGAGGTTTGGATCGAGCAAAACTCGAATAACCAGAATAGCACTGGGAAAAGTTACTAAATATGATGACGAGAGATTTAGAGATAGACTGCAGCTCGAGAGACAGACTGGAGATCTCACCATCTCAAACGTCAGTAATGAACACAGTGGAGTTTATCAGCTGAGCATCATTATTAAGAATAAGAAGTCAATCACGCGATTCGGTGTCACTGTTTATGGTGAGCTTTCTTTCGTGTTTCAATTAAATAATATAAATCTTTCAATTTTTATTTATTTTTGGTTCCCTTTATTTTTTGTGTGTTTTCTAGCTCCTCTACCCGTTCCTGTGATCTTCAGTGACGCACAATGTTCTGTATCGGCTGAAAGATCATCAAGGATCGTCCTGTGTTCAGTGTTGAATGTGAGTGATGTGACTCTCTCCTGGTACGCAGGAATGAGTGTATTGTCCAGCATCAGTGCGTCTGATCTCAGCATCAGTCTCTCTCTACCTCTGGATGTGGAATATCAGGATAACAACACTTACAGCTGTGTGATCAACAATCCTGTCAGAAACCAGACCACACATCTGGACATCAGTCAACTCTGTCACACATGTGCAGGTAGGCCTACTCTGGATCCAGTTTGGTGGTTTTTTGTTTGTTTTGTTTTTTAGGATTTTAGTTTTTTTTTACTACGCTGTTTTTCAGTGCTCGATTTATTGTCTTTCCTCAGATTGCGACCTTTGTTTTGACACCACCGAAGCTGTGATCCGATTGGTCGTCACTGCTCTGATGGGCGTGGCTGCGGCGGCTGCTGTTGTTCTTCTGGTTAATGACATCAGAAGAGTTGGAAGAGCACAGACAATCAAACAGTGATGTACCAGAATTTACAATAATAAACTTTTTTTTTTTGTTTCTATCTTTCAGATTAATTTTTTATATATATATATTTATTGCATTATTTATTTTATTGTTATATTCTCATGCCATTTAGTTTCAAGTTAAATAGGTAGAGCAAATGAGCTGTTTTATCCAGTTTTATACATTCAAACCATTACTGTGCATTTGCACACAGATCAATCTAAAAGTGCACTGCATGAATGTAAACTTTTAGAATGTTAGAAGTTCACCCGAGCGCGAGTCCATCTCCTGGCACGAGAACCAGAGCTGATCCGGTGGAAATTGGATAACACCGGTTGATTACACTTGAATTAGGCTACCTGAATGTTTAAATGTTTCATTTTTACTTCTAAAACGTTTGTTTCATGAGTTTAAATGTAGGCAATATTGTATAAAACGAATCGGTTACCTAACGTAACCTCGGTTCTCTCTACACAGCAAAAACTCCAGAGTTAAATTAACTCTCCTGGGAGTTTATATGGCTCCAGACTCAGTGTTAAAATATGAGTGTTAAATTAACACTCAAGAGTGTTAAAGTTAATGAGCTCATTAAGTGATTAATTGAGTGATGATTGACCATTATTGAAGACACCTGATGTTAACAAGCAGAATCACCAAAGGAGAAAATCAAATTTTTTAAGACACCATTATGGTGATCAGTGTTCACTTTAGTTGGGCTCTTGACCCTTAAATTGTTAACTTTAAAATTTGTTTCTCTGTTGTATCTGAGCTAAAACTGCCAGATGAACAAAGAAAATGTTTATCAGGTGGTGTTGGTTATGTTTTGACATAATCATAATTTGATCTGAATCACTGAACTCATTTAGAGTCTAATCTCTGACTTAAATGTATATTGTTGCTTACGGCGTCAATATGATTCTACAGCAAAAGATCCAGAATTTTCTAAATAATCTAAAGGATTTCTTAAGAGTTGTTCTGATAAAACAAAATCTTTCTTTTAGGCACACACAGACATCAAGAATCAGTGTATGAATCTTAACAATGGTGACACAGAATATTCAATTAGGGAAAGGAAATTACTAAAACAATTCAGATCATAATTTATTCATACCGCAATGCATGATGGGAGCCATGAATGTGTTTTGATTGGTGGCACCCTGAATGCACTGCAACATGCTTTATTATTGTCACCATTGTTGAGAATCACAGGCTGATTCTTGATGTCAGTGTGTCTAATTACAGTAAACTCCCAAGTCTTTTTATCAGAACAATTTTTAAGAAATATTTTGGATTATTTTGATAATACTGAAAATCATTTGCTGTAGAATCACAGGTCTGATGTAATCAACAAGGTAGACATAACTCTTTAATAGAGATTTGATATTCAGGTCAAATTATGATTATGTCCAAACATAACAAACAACACCTGGTCAACTTTTCTCTTTGTTCATCTGGCAGTTATAATTCAGATACAACAGCCAAACAAAAACTGAATTTAATGATTTAAGGGCCATGAGCCCAACTAAAGCAAACACTGATCTCCATAACGGTGTCTTAAAAAAGTAGATTTTCTCCTTTGGTGATTCTGCTTGTTAACATCAGGTGTCTTCAATATTAGTTAATCATCACACAATTAATCACTTAATGAGCTCATTAACTTTAACACTCTTGAGTGTTAATTTAACACTCATATTTTAACACTGAGTCTGGAGCCATATAAACTCCCAGGAGAGTTAATTTAACTCTGGAGTTTTTGCTGTGTAGAAGAGGGAACGAGTATTGCGTAAGCTAGCTTACGCTACGGGAAAGATTCATCTTTGCTGAGATATTGAAGCCAAAAATTATTTCATAATTTGTATCCATACACAACACAGTTCCTCTGCGGCAGACCTAGAGCGGGCTAGCTAGCAGCTCATTGGTTCGCTCAGAGAGAACTGCTTAAGCCTATGGGAGAGCGGGGCTGAACCCGCTTCCAATGAGAGGCGCCCGCGCGCTCATTGCGTCATGGCCCGCCAGAATGGGCGTGGCCATGGTGTATATAACAGTCTCTCCCAGGCTTATATGTTGATTTATTTCAGCGTGAAGCGAAACGCTAGTAGCGCAAGCACGGCCGGGAACGCAATACTCGTTCCCTCTTCTAGAGAGAACCGAGGTTACGTTAGGTAACCGATTCGTTCTCTTACGAGAGGTTCTCTCGTATTGCGTAAGCTAGCTTACGCTACGGGAACACCTGGTCAACGCCGTGCGCGCTATGAATCCACTCATGAATCCCAGGGATATACCGGGGGATTTTTAACGTGGAGTGAATGTATTATGAGGCCGGCAGAGCGGGCACATGAAGTGTACACATAAGCATGTATGGGGCCAGCAGAGCGGGCACATGAAGTGTATAAGCATTTAAGGAGAGCACAAGGGGCGAACCGGTTGTGAGGGACTCCCAGTAATGCAGCTTCTTAGAGAGCTGGTCGTTAGACAGCTGGTAATTTTGCCTGCAAGGCGGGGACTTCCAAGTTGTATAATCTGACAAAAATGGACGGGGAGGCCCATCCCGCGGCCACACAAATGTCATGAATGGAAATTCCACAGGACCATGCCCACGATGAGGCCATGCCTCTAGTGGAGTGCGCCCTGATGCCCAGAGGGCAGGGCAGGCATTTAGATGCGTAAGCAGAGGCAATAGCGTCCACTATCCATCTAGACAGTGTCTGTTTAGAGGCGGCCAGACCTTTGGTGCGCCCCCCAAACGACACGAAAAGCTGCTCAGCGCGTCTGAACGCGGCAGCGCGCGTAGTGTACAATCTTCAGAGCCCGCACCGGGCAGAGGAGATTGGCGTCGCGCTCACTATCGGATGAAGGCAGAGCCGATAGGGAAATAATCTGAGCCCTGAACGGGGTACCAATCGCTTTCGGGACATAGCCATGCCTAGGTTGAGAATGACAACAGAATTATTCGGCCCAAACTCAAGACACGCGGCGCTGGATGAGAGCGCGTGAAGATCCCCTACGCGTTTTACTGAGGACAGAGCCGTCAGGAAAACGGTTTTGAGCGAGAGGTATTTTAGGTCCACAGACTCGAGCGGTTCGAACGGGGGTGCTTTCATAGCTTCGAGGACTATAGAAAGATCCTAAATAGGAACCGACGGGGGCCGCAGAGGGTTCATCCTCTTAGCTCCCCTGAGGAAGCGGATGACTAACTCGTCTTTACCCAGGGACTGAGCGCGTCGGGGTTCAGCGAACGCCACGACGGCTGCCACATAAACCTTGAGAGTGGAGGGGGCCCTGCCCTTGTCCAGCATCTCTTGAAGGAAAACAAGCAAAGACGGCACCTCGCACGACCGTGGGTCCAGCTGTTTGTCGGTGCACCATTTTGAGAACACAGACCATTTATACGCATAGAGCCTTCTCGTGGAAGGTGCTCTAGCCTGTATGATGGTGTTTCTTACTCCCTCTGGCAAATCGACGAATAGTCGTTGATCACCCATGCATGTAGCGCCCAGCGCCGTGGATGGGGGTGCCAGATCGTGCCGCGAGCTTGAGAGAGGAGATCTGCTCTGACTGGGATGGGCCACGGGGCTGTCTGTGACAGCTGTGTGAGCTCCGGAACCCAATTCTGACTCTCCCAACGCGGGGCTATGAGGAGCACCGAGTGGCGTGTGTCCCTGATCCTCTGAATTACCTGTGGTAACAGAGCGATCGGAGGGAATGCATAGAGCGGGCGGCGAGGCCATTCCTGGGCTAGCGCGTCCTCGCTCCTCGAAAAATATATTGGGCAGTGAGCGTTCTCTTCTGACGCGAAGAGGTCTACTTCTGCTCTGCCGAATAGCCGCCACAGTAATTGGACCGTTTGTGCGTTCAGGGACCATTCTCCTGTGGAGATGAGGTTCCTGGACAGTATGTCTGCACCGTCGTTCAGATGGCCCGGCACATGCGTCGCTCTGAGCGAGAGCAGGCGGCTCTGAGACCAAACTAGAATGCGGTGTGTCGGTAGACAGAGATTTCTGGATCTGACACCGCCCTGACGGTTGAGATAGGAGACCACAGCCATGTTGTCCGAACGGATCAGGACGTGGTGTCCCCGAATGAGCGAGAGAAAGCGCGAAAGCGCGTTCTCGACCGCAAGCATTTCCAGACAGTTTATGTGTAAGGGGCTTTCCTGAGTCGACCAATGGCCGAAGGCCGGTGAGCCCTCGCAGACTGCACCCCAACCCGTGTTGGATGCATCTGTCGAGATGACTTTTCGGCAGGAAAAGGTCCCCATCGTGACGCCCTGTCGAAACCATTCTGCTACTGTCCATGGCTGCAGCGCCGTGAGACATGTCTGCGTAACCCTGATCAGCTGGCGGCCCGTGTTCCACGCGCGGTGGGGTACACGGCTGTTTAACCAGAGCTGAAGCGGGCGCATGTGCAGAAGGCCCAGCTGAAGTACAGCGGAGGCTGAGGCCATGTAACCCAGCATCCTCTGAAAAGTTTTCAGAGGTGTGCGGGTGTCCATCTGAAAACGAGGCGGCTAGACGCTGAACACTGCGCGCGCGCCGTGTAGACAGGCGAGCCGTCATCGTGACCGAGTTCAAATCTATTCCTAGGAAGGAAATCGATTGACTGGGAAGAAGGGAGCTCTTTGTCCAGTTGACAGAGAGGCCCAGCGTTTCCAGATGGTCGAGGAGAACTGCGCGGTGCGACAGAAGCTCCGTCTGTGATTGGGCCAAAATCAGCCAGTCGTCCAGATAATTCAGAATGCGCAGACCCTGGCTTCGCAGGGGGGCGAGCGCCGCATCCATGCACTTCGTGAATGTACGGGGCGCCAGAGATAAGCCGAACAGGAGAACGGCGTATTGATAAACAAGACCCTCGAAGGCGAAACGTAAGAATGGCCTGTGACGGGGATTTATCTGGATCTGAAAATAGGCGTCTTTCAGGTCTAGAGAGATGAACCAGCCCCCCTGGGGCACTTGCGCGAGGAGTTTCCTGGTAGTGAGCATCTTGAACGGTCTCTTCATGAGCACTTTGTTCAAAGACCTGAGATCTAAAATCGGTCTGAGGCCGCCGTCTTTCTTGGGAACCAGAAAATAACGGCATAGATGGCGGGACTCTCTCTATAGCGCCCCTTTTGCAACAGCGTCTCAATTTCTCAGCGGAGCGTGCCGGCGGCCAGCGGGCTGACAGTAGATTCGAGCTGCGCGCACGAGGCAGGCGGCGGCGAAACTGTAGCAGATAGCCGCCCTTTATAATGCTTAACACCCACGGGGAAATGCCTGGAATGGCTTCCCACGCTTTGGAGCATGCGGCTAACGGCCGAATGGCTATATTGCCCTGATTGCTGCACATAGCGGGCTGGACACAGTGTGTGGGCGCACTTTGAATGTGTGTGGCAACGGGATTTGCACTCAGAGAGGAGTCTATGGGCCGTGAAACAGAGCGAGCAGAGAGGGGACACGCGCACGAGCTCGTGGGCGTGTTTATGTTCTCTGATATTAGAGCGGGCTGTGCCCGTTTCATGTGATGGGGCTCTGATAGAGACACGGGATATGTTATGCTTGTGTGTATGGGTGAGCACATGATTGTGGGCACATTTTCTACACAACTGGCAAATTTTCTCTTTTTGAGATTTCTCTGGGTAGCCGCAAAAACGGCTTATTGTCGCTCGCAAGCGGGCTGGGACACCGGCTTGTTTGTGGCGGTCAACACTACAGCAGTCGGCGAAATAACGGGGACTGGCAGAGGGCGAAGCTTTGACGGCGGTCCGGCCACAGCGGGAGATTTTTCTACCCGTGAGGCTTTTATGCTCTTTTTGAGATATCTCTGGGTCGCCGTGAAAACGGTGTTTGTGCACCTGCAGTGTTTTGTGTATGAGTGAACACAGTGTTGTGGGCACATTTTCTACACAAGAGGCTTTTATGCACTTTTTTTTTTATTTTTTTTTATTGATTTCTCTGGGACGCGGTGAAAACGGCGTTTGTGCACATGCAAGCGGGAAAAGAGACCGGCTTGTTGATGACGGTGTACACTGCTGCAGTAGCCGTGTGAACGGGGACTGACAGAGGGCGAAACCTTGATGGCGGTTCAGCCATGGTGAGAAATAGCCGTCCTTTTCTCAGCTGAGGCTGGTCACGTGAGCGGCCTGCAGCGGGATATATATATAGCTTGAAATCGGCTGCACTTGTGACGCGCGTCGCGTGCAAGTGCGTGTTAGAAACGTGAGCGCTGCAAGCGGGCACGAGACTATTTTTAGCCTGCAGAGGCTGGACTTGTGACTTGCTGGACTTGTGTAAAAATTATCTGCGAGAGCCGGAATCGAACGCGGGTCTCTGGCGCGAAAAACTTTGTGATACACCACTCACTGGGGTAATGACACAAGCACAGTAGCGCGAGCAGATAAGAGGGCGTGATAGCAGTAACAGGTTCGGCCTCAGCGGAACTAACACACTATAACCCATTTGTCCAGCTTTATGCTCGGAAATGAGAACGTTTCTCATGAGCGCGGGAGAGCGCGGCCGCTTTCTGTCACGTAAGAGAGCTAGCCGAGAGCAGAGCTGCATAAAAAATTATCTGCGAGAGCCGGAATCGAACACGGGTCTCTGGCGCGAGAGGCTTTGTGTTCCACCACTGAGCTAGGGGGGAGACACAGGCTCAATAGCGCGAGCAGATAAGAGGGTGTGATAGCAGTGACTAGTTCGGCCTCAACGGAACTTAACGCACTATAAACCCACTTGCCGGTGACGGCCGGGCTAGCTCTCTTGTAAAGTAAAGAAAGCTAGCCGCGGTTGGCACAGCTGTAAGCGGCTCGTCCCCCATTCAGCGCTCGTAGGCGGTGAGAGGGGGAGGCGGCGTAACGCTTCGAGTCGAGCCCGCAGGGTCAACAACAGAAGCCCAATCGCAGAGGAAACATCCGCCGTTGGCGAGAGAAAGCTCTGCGTGTCCCAGTCCCAGGCAGAGAGCGCAGGAGAAGGCGGGCTCTGGCGCTGAGAGGGACGCGGCATGAGCCGCAGGTGTGCGAGGCATCATAAAAAAGACGCTCGCTGCTCTTTTAGATACACACACACACAATACAAGAAGATTTTTGGTAAGGATATGAATCCGTCGGATGGCGCTAGCTTGCAGGACGGCTGAAGGTGGCGAAGACGGCCGGCTTCCTCAGACTCCCAGATGCTCGCTAGAAGGTGCCTTTTCCACGACGGCGGCTTTTCTCAGGACAGCAGAAGCGTGTAGCTCGCTGAAGATGAAATGAATCAACATATAAGCCTGGGAGAGACTGTTATATACACCATGGCCACGCCCATTCTGGCGGGCCATGACGCAATGAGCGCGCGGGCGCCTCTCATTGGAAGCGGGTTCAGCCCCGCTCTCCCATAGGCTTAAGCAGGTCTCTCTGAGCGAACCAATGAGCTGCTAGCTAGCCCGCTCTAGGTCTGCCGCAGAGGAACTGCGTTGTGTATGGATACAAATTATGAAATAATTTTTGGCTTCAATATCTCAGCAAAGATGAATCTTTCCCGTAGCGTAAGCTAGCTTACGCAATACGAGAGAACCTCTCGTAAGAGAACAGAGAATATGCTGTATTGATGTAACGTTAGGCTACTCATCGACAATAAAGGCCAATGTCATGTATACCGGTGGTTGTATGGAATACTATTTTACAAAGGTTTAGAGAAAATAAAGATGTTAATATTACTCATAAAGAAAACAGTTAATATTACTAATAAATATTGTTTTTTAAATGTTTTTCCCCAATTATTTATACTAAATTTTATGTGTTAATGTACCAGTTGCAGTTACTCGAATCTACTTAATTTTTTTACTTACATTTACTCATTTCATACAGTGATATGTAAGTGATTTCACTGCTTTAAAATGTAATCAATATTTTTAAGTGCAAAAATATTTCACCAAAAACATTTAGTAAATCATAATAAAACTTTTATAGTGCAAATAACCTGAAGATTACAGAAATAAGAAACTTAAGAAAAAAAAGAAAGAAATTACAGTAAGGAACTCAACTTCACAATGAAATAAACGTTCATATCAGACTACTAATAATATATGAGCTTGACAAATACAAAAAATATACACAAAAAAAATATAAATGTGAAGGAGACACTTATGACAGGCGCAGGAAGTTCAGCACACAAACAGTTCTAAACCTTTTAAATAAATATGAGAAAAAAATCACACCATCAAGTACTGCTGTTTTACAAGAGTCAAGATTTTTTAGGGTTTAGTGTTAGATCATTGATTTTAGGTTTTACAGTAAACAGTGAAAAATGTTTTCACTATAAATGGAGCAAAGAGGTATGGTACATTTACACAAGCTTTGTTTATGGAGTTTGGACTTGTTTCTGTTTTGTTGAAGAAAATATATAATAAGCAGATGGACTTTTGAACAAAATACAAGTCCATTTGAAAATTAAAGCATTTGAAATATATGTTTTTATTAGGCTCATTACTTTAAATTCAAGATCAAAGTGGAATATTACATTTACTTTTGTTTTTGTT
Organism: Tiaroga cobitis; assembly: GCA_030578255.1. Taxonomy (NCBI): domain Eukaryota; kingdom Metazoa; phylum Chordata; class Actinopteri; order Cypriniformes; family Leuciscidae; genus Tiaroga; species Tiaroga cobitis. The sequence goes on along the minus strand of JAROOI010000502.1, from coordinate 10,702 downwards.
TTATTTTTAATATCATTTTCTAATAATTATCAGTGTTTGATCATAAGAGATCGAAAATGATCAGACAGTAACATTATACAGAACATCAGAATATTTATACTCATCTTCACATGAGTCTCACAGTAATAACTAACAAGAAAATAAAAACTTTAGTTCACGAGACACAAACAATTGTCTGAGTGTTTACATTTTATTTTACCAAGAATGGTAAGAAAAACAAAAGAAAAAGTGTGATGTGTATTTTAAAGAAAATTAAAAATGAAATAACGTAATACAATATGCTATGCAATACACTGGACAAGTCAAAGATGTATAAACTGTGTTTCTTAATACAATGATGTGCATAATGCAAACTAATGCATCAACCAAACTTTGTTTCATTGTTTATAATCCAAATCAAATAGACCTCATTGAGCAGCAACATGACAGGTATGAAAGCGAGGGTGTGGGGGAGTGTTTTCAATGGCATCTGCTTTAAAAAGCTGTAGAAAGCTCCTAAATCACTTATAATTTTCCACAGCTCATGTCGTCCAGTTTATTTTTCTTGTAAAGATATTTTGCAGTGTTCATCAGCAGAATAATCCAAAAGCACATTAAATAACAGTACAACCCACTGAAGAGATATACAGGACAGTATGTCTATCCCTGGATATCCGGATTAGAGCACTTCTTCCTCTCCTGGATGCAAACACAGATTTAATGTAAATGCTAAACTTCATTCACATAGGCAAATAAACAATAATTACACACATTCCATGTTTCTTCTTAAAGCTACCTTGCTTTTCTTGGAGTTTACTTTTATTATAAACATATTTAAATAGTCTTTATCAAACTTTTTAAGATTAGCTGTAATCCTTCTCCCTAATCAGAATGGTACACTACCATACTATTTTTTTATAGGCTAAAATAAAACAGCACAAGATCAGTGCTGTCTTTATTTCTGTATTAATGCTGTTTCTTTGTAAGTCAGTTAAACATTACAATGGACACACATAATTAAGCCACTTTGTTTTTAACAGTTATTAAACTAGACACTTTGGAGTAAATTAGAATTTGTGGATACTAAAATAAATGGACAATTTTTTTCACTTATTCATGGAAAAAAGCAAATTCATCTTATTATATAATCTGTAAGCAATACTTACGGCTTTGGGCTTGTTGTTTAGGTTTCTTGAGGCAGTATATCACAAGAAATAATATCACCAGCAGAACAACAACACCAACAAATATCATTGCCATATCACGTAAAGACACACTCACTGCTGTAATGATAAAGACAGACATTAGTGTGAATGTGTCTGATCTATAACACACACTATAAACATCAGCACTATATAACCTGAGTGTAGATCTGATACTGTAATGATAAAGACAGACATTAGTGTGAGTGTGTGTGATCTATAACACACACTATAAACATCAGCACTATATAACCTGAGTGTAGATCTGATACTGTAATGATAAAGAGAGATATTAGTGTGAATGTGTCTGATCTATAACACACACTATAAACATCAGCACTATATGACCTGAGTGTAGATCTGATACGGTAATGATAAAGACAGACATTAGTGTGAATGTGTGTGATCTATAACACACACTATAAACATCAGCACTATATGACCTGAGTGTAGATCTGATACGGTAATGATAAAGACAGACATTAGTGTGAATGTGTCTGATCTACTCACCACTGACAGTAACACCGATCGTCCTCTGAACGATGTATGTGCTGCTGCTCATGTGTAGATGATAAACTCCAGTGTCTGTGATTCTGGATTTACTGATGATGAGAGATCCAGTTTTTTCATTTGGCTGCAGTCTGTCTTTGAATCTCTTATCACCACTGTCATTCAATATGAACTGATTGGTCCCTTTATTGATTTCTGCAATGAGATGGTCTTCAAACTTCCAAAATATCAGATCATGTCCTTGTATTTCAATAACACCAGTACGTAGAGTGACTGATTCTCCTTCCATCACTGTTACGTTCATCATGCCTTCTATCAGCAACAAACATATGGAGAACAAACAGGTTCAGAGATTGAATTTATATCACACATGATTCATTTCGAAATATTTTACATACACTGTCGACAAGGCCTGTGTCAATTAGCCAACTACTGTATATACACACTTCATTGCAACAGTGCAATGCATAAATTGCATTGTTACTTGGCAGTAGGCCTATAGTTCTACATTTTTTACTCTGGGTTTTTGAAGTCTGATATTTCTGCTGCAAATATGACAAAGCTGCTTGGTTATTTAAAAAAAACTAGTTGATATTAAATTAATTAACCATGATTATTTTTGTGATTTCAGAAATGTCAAGAAATATGTGTTCTTCAGTAAGAATAATAGTTGTTTGAGAATGGCGAAATACGATGGCAGTTTTGATTTTATGTATTTTTTTTTATAAAAAATATAGACTGTATCTTTAACATTAAAATTCTTAATGTAGTGCAAGCTTCGCCTAGGTGTTAATTTGAGCTACTAAACTGTTTGCTAAAGAGTCAAAATATGATAAAAAGAATTATCTCTAATATAAAATCTTATAATCGTACAAAAATGTAAGCTACTCACCAACAGCAATATATAATTTTCTGTGTAAGATCATACTGTTTATGTTGATCTCCACTTTATAATCTCCAAACTGATCTTTTCGGATGTTCCTGATGTTGAGGTCTCTGGTTTGATCATTGAGATGAAAGTTATTCCATATCGCGTCAACATCGCCGTTTAAGCGATCAGTGTTGATGACTTGATCTTTAAACTTCCACAGTATCTGATCATCTCTCTGTTTTTTAGTAACACCAGTGTGTAGAGTAACAGTATCTCCCTCCAGCACTGATACTGACTCCACAACATCTATCTCAACAACAAACACATGAGGAGAACAAACACAAACAGTTTAAATCAGAGATTAATCTTATAATAATGTAAGCAATTAAAAACAAATACTTCTACATATTTATGTACAGTGGTGTGCAACAGTCTGAGACCACACTGAAAAGCTTATTTAGCATTTAAAACATGAAATATTTTTAAAATGTGCACTATTTCTAGGTCACAAAACAAAAAAGTAAATGAGTCTCGTTGACCTTGGCTCTTTGGACCATCTTAAATGATGCTCAAATTGATTTGCTGATAAAATAACTTTAAACAAATGCACACCTTATTTAACTTGTTTAACTTGAGTTGGTGCAACCACTGTTTTTTGTACCAACAAATAAATGATTGCTTTGCAGACGACAGGTTTAGGCACTTAATCTGATCATTATATAAATAATTAAACATTAAATCATACATAAAATCTGAGAAAAAAAGGCACCTTGGCGTCTTCTGCATTTCAGCCAATCAGGAAATGATAACACAACATAGCACTTTGGTTACAATTAGAGTTTTTTATTGTTTAAAAAAAAAAACTGAAAATAAATATTATAAATAAAACCTGCAAAATATGTAAAAAAAAAATATTTGAAGTGGATTGAAAAATGAACGAAATTACAAAAGAACAATCTGTGATCTTATTTTGAATATTTTGGTAAAAGTCACACTTCCATGGAAATAACTCCATACTCTAAAGCATTAGTGTTACAGTTTTTATGTCTGTCAGATAATATTGATGTTTATTTCAAACCTATTCTTTGCCAATTACTGCTTTTATGTTTAACTGTGTAGTTAACAAATGAATAAAACAAACAAACACAGTTAACCTATATGTAAACAACAAATGAATCCAGAGAAGCATCCCACTGTAAGACTTGAGTTACTCACCACGGACAGTAACATTGAATCTCTTGGATGTCTCATAACGCCCTCTGATGTCTACTTTATAAAGTCCCTCTTGTTCATTTGTGATGTCCTTGATGGTGAGAGAGCCATTCTCACTGTCCAGCTCCAGCCTGTCTCTGAAAACATTTATTGAGATTTTGTTTTTTCCCTCGATTTTCGCAATGATAAGTTTATCTCCAAAGATCCATTCTATCGTATCATCGCTCTGTAGTTCAGAAACACCAGTGTTTAGAATGACAGAATCTCCCTTCATCACGGACACGGGCTTCACTTCATCTGTCACAGCCACAAAAACACCTGCAAAGCAAAATCATTCAAAGATTCAACGTGGCAACTTTTGCAGTGTCAAAATATGTCATTAAGTAGGGTACAACAAGGTATAAGGCACATTTTACTTAATTTTTTTTAAACACTAGATGGCAAAAAAAAAAAAATCAGCTCAGCACTATTAACAACCGCTTTTGATGAAGTTGATTCTGCGCTAAATTGATCTAATATTAAAAAAAAATTTTTTATGTGATAGCAAATCAGAATTAATAAAATGATTGAATACATTTTTAGTAAAAAAAAAAGTCTTGTTAATAATTTTCAGTTTTGTTCAAGGTAATTAAAGCAACAGTTTTTCAATAACGGAAGAACAAGTGGTATTTGGAGTAAAAGGCGTTCCTGCTGTCGGGACGAAAGGCACAATTATTAACATGATAATAAACAGCTAGCTGACTTTTCCATTTGTTGCATGGTTAGATTCATGGGAAATATCATATATCAAATTGGGAGTCCACCTCAGAGATAATCACCATATTTACAATGAAACCCTCCTATTTAAAAATATGATTGTAATCATATCACAGGAGGAAACTGCTGCTTTACCGAGCTTTAACGACTCTGAGCGAGCTATAAATGAAGCGCTATAAAAGGGGGAAGGAGTTGTCCCGCCCTGTCTTTCTGTTTCTGTGGAAATTATGTCAAGTGTCAACACATTGAATAATGCTGCATGTCCCATCGCACTTCAGTGGGCTTTTAAATACAGCATATTTAGCCATTGAACAAAAATTAATTCTTTTATTTGTCAAAATAAACCAAAAATAGTACAAACTTTGCTTAAAGGATTGTTTTGAACAAGTATTAACTAAGACATTATTAAAAATATATTATTTTAGCTAAAGTTTGTGTCAATACTATGTGCATGTGTTAGGGTAAAAGGTCCTCCTTAACCTCATACATTTATACGATTTTTAAACAAACAAACAAACAAACAAACAAACAAACAAACAAACCACTTTTAGGATTTATCTGTTGCTCCATCAGTGTTCAATAAAAACATAAATATTTTTTTCGTCAAAAATAAGAGTAGTGAAAAGCATTTTCCTGGGTGTGGCTTTAGCCCCGAGGGTAAACTGATGCCCCGTTCTATTCTGATGTGCTTTAAGCGCTCACGCTGAATCTCTTATGAAGAACAAATGGACGGTTTACTGTTGCACAACCACTAACAAAGGCACTTAAAAAAAATCCTATTACAAATTGAGCTTGTGTGCAGCTGAGACGTGGCTGAGCTCACATAGTTGGTTTAAAATGGTCCATCCATCCATAGTTAGTTTTAGAGAACATGATTTCACAAGTTTTCATAATACCGGTATGCTAAACAAATAAAAAGCTCATTTACAATGAGCTTGGTTAGTAAAATTTCACAACTGGCTTATATTTGGATTTGCAATTACTTATATAGATTTTAAGTGCCATAAAGACATGCCTACTTTTTGTCTGATTAGACTTCCACAAGCACTTACTGGAAACAAAAATTCAACATAATTGTGTATTTGTTCTGTTGGTTTCAGAATGTTTTGAACTAAAAGGCTCACTATTTGCTTACCTTTTAAATAAAATATTTGTAAACGAAATGGGAGTTGGGTTTGAGGGTGCTGAATTATTCTTAAAGGGATAGTTCACCCAAAAAGGAAAAATAGCCCATGATTTACTCACCCTCAACTCAGGTGTATATGACTTTCTGCCGAAAGCTAGTTATTTTAGTCGATAAAGGTTTAAATATGGATATTTTTTTAACACGAACGTATTGCTTCACTGCAGAAGGCCTTTATTAACCGCCCGGAGCCGTGTGTATACTTTTATCATGGATGGATGCACTTTGATGGCTAATTTAAATTTTTGGGTGAACTATCACTTTAAGTAAAATCGATTACCACAGTAATTCAATCTACCTACTGTTACATGAGCACTTAACAAAAAACAAGTCTAGTTTTAAAGCTAATAATTATAACTACAATGGTTGTTTGGACTATGTTTCTTTCTTTGCTTGCCTGCAGTGCTTCTCAAACCTGTCCTGGAGTTTCTCCTCCATCTCCCCAACAATTTTGTACAGGGCTATCTCCCGATCTAACACATCTGATTCAACTCATAAGCTCATTAGTAGATAGTGCAAGACCCATGGGTGCTTCATTCAGAGATCAATAACATCTTAATATGCTCTATATATCTGTTGTGAGTCGCATCATGACTGTCTGACAGGAAAACATGTGTTTTTAGAGACAATCTGCGCTCTCTAGTGTTCACTAAACACACACGCACGCACACCTTGCCCCAAAATACTTTAAAATCCACCTGTCATTGACTTATCACAACATCTATTTGAAGAAAAGTGATAAAAAGTGTATGTCAAGAAATATCGGAGATATGCTATACAATAAATATAGGCTAATATCAAATGTACATCTGCTTCCGTTCTATATTGAAACTGAAAGTGTCGAATTAATACAAATGAATGTGACTCACGTACCGTCCACGAGTAGGGCTAATACAACCAAAAAATGGAAAGAATGGTTCCTCATACTGATGCCGTTTCTGACCGCATACAAACTGAATGACAGCAGTAATGCAGGGTACTGATGATGGGCTCGTGTCAAGCCAACCAGGTCACGTGACTTCTGCGAAAGAGGATGTGTTACGTCATACTATTTCAAAGCGTCCCAAAGTGCACTAAATCAAAAGGACAATTTATACAGAAACTTATTCATGTTTTTATTCGGGTTTTGTGATCTTCTGATTATTCTAAGACTTTTAGAGAGTGAGTTTTGGTGTCCAGAGGTCATAATAAATGGAGGTGGTAAGAATAAACCTGAATAAACTGCTACTATAAAACATCATGTATGTGTTTATTTTATTTAGTGTAGTCACCACCACCACCAACAACAACCATAATGGGATATCCTAGTTCAGATTCATATTTTGATGCCATTGTTAATCAAATCTGTATTTTTTCTAAATTAAATTAGGCGGCCCAGAATAAAAAAAAAATTAACATTTAATTCAAATAATAAATACTCGTTTGATGGTTGAAAATTGGCTGGTTAATGTTTAAAGGCTAATCGAACAAACAAACAAAAAGGTCTTTATTAGGTAGCCTACTTACCTGAAAGGGTTTACTTTTCCGTATTTTCTCTGCGCGTGCGGACAGACGCATGCGCACTACAAAGTAAACACATGCGCCGTTGCGCGCGCGGACAAAAAAAATCATGTTGCACGCGGACTCCATCCGGAGACATTACTAGAGCCTTATTATGTAGGCCTAATAAATCCACGCCCCAGCAAAGCATTCTCTATAAAATTATGATAATCATTACCAAGCCAAACGACGGTGAATAGGCCTATGTCGTGTTTACACACCACGAAATAAAGATTTTTTTCAAGTGGTTTTCTCATTAATAGAGTATAGGTATCCATAAACATTGTTTCTGTCAGACACCTTTCTAACAAACGTAAAAAAGACAATGAATTAAAATAAACCGTTATGAATATTGATCAACAAACCAATTTCCATGACAGTTTGCGTTTATTATTTATTGTTATAATTCTCATTTACACACACTGAATATTTTGTAGCTTACTTTAAAGCGAAAACAAACCTAGACCCACTATTCCCAATAAAAGCAAATAGCAGTGAATCAGTAGTTTTTACATTCATATTCAGATCTGGACCATTACAAACTGACAAAACACAAAATAGTGTCAGTTTTTACACCAGACTGAACAATATTTGATTGTAAAATATATTATAAAATACGTACCAAAACAAAAACAACAACAGAAAAGGACATGCAAATGAAGACTAAGGCCTGGTTTCACAGACGGGGCTTAGATTAAGCCAGAATTAGCCTTTAGTTAATCAGGACAGTTTAGTAGCGTTTATAAGCGTGCCTTAGAAAAAAAAAAATATATATTACTGTTATGCATCTTGAGACAAAACAAGGACACTGACATTTAAAAAAATATCAGTGCAAGTTATTTTCAGTTAAAACAGCTCTAACATGCATATTAGTCTGGGACTAGACTTTAGCCTTGTCTGTGAAAACAGGGGATCATTTATATCACCATGTATTCATTGAGCAGCAAAGGTTTTTATCCAACACAACTTAAAAAATAAAGTTACAGTGCTGAATTTCAAGTGTTTCATAACAGTACAGACCAAAAGCAGGGGTTAAAGTGCAGAACGGTTGGAAAAAAATCATTTTCTACTAAATCATTTAAACATGGAAAGTGCCTTAATAGATAGGATTAAGTCAGTTAAGTTTTTGCAGAAGAGATATGTCTATTTGAAAATAACAATGGTTGAGGTCAATCAGTAAAACACACTTTTTCTGCAATTAATGCATTACAATAATCCCGTACTCAGCATGATACAGCATATAGGATATGTACAAAAACACAAAGCATCCACATTCATTAATTGCATTTTCGCTTATATAGGTTAATGAATATCCACTGAAATATACAAACATCAATCAGAGAATCATTAAGTGTGGTGCATTACCTCTTATATTATCTTTACAGCATGAGAAATTTCTCATTAGGTCAGATCTTGATCAATAATGAGTGTGAAGTGTTTTTAGAGGTACGTCACATGTAACACACACACACGCATGACATAAAAAAAAAATTCTCACCAGCCACTGTGGTTTGTCGTTTTCAAAAGTTACTAGCACTTAGGATTTTCACTGGCCACCATTTTACTGTCAATACCATGGGGAATAAACTTCCATATAGATATTTGTAATATCTCATAATTTGGCAGCAAGTATATCAGGCTGCTGTCACTTTAAGACCTGACACACAGATTCATTATACTGTAACCACATCCGTTTTCTTTCTCGACTGTTTACGGTCACTTAAAACATAATTGTCTGTTTACGTGAATACTCGCTAAGACTGGCATTTTGTTAAAGCACAACAAGCAGTGAAAAAGAACTCTCTCTCTCTCTATATATATATATATATACACGTATATATATGGTTGAATTTTATACATAATATATACACATAGACAATAAAACAACAGGTTTGAACGCGGCTCAACCAATCAGAATCAAGGACCGGAACTATCCATTGTTGGCAATCTGTAGTTGATAATCTTCAGAGTCTGTGGTTCTGGTGCTCCTGATAGTCAGAGCTCCAGTCTTACTGTCCAGCTCCAGTCTGTCTCTGTCCCATCAGCACCATTATGTCATCTTACAGGTCTTATTGGCTGCTCTGCTGATTCTTGCTATGTTGCCTTTATACATCCACTTTATCACTTTGTTCATTATAAAGGTGACTTGAGAGGGACACTGGATCCTGGATCTGCTACTGAGACGAAATGAAATTTTAGAAATGGTCATATTTCTCACCACAAATATCCCCTTTTTACAAAGCATTCTGATCAAATCAAGCCAGTTTCATTAATGTAGTGCTGAATCATCTGGCAGCATTAATTATCTCAGGGCATTTTTCATTGAGAAGGTGTACACCATGCTCTTCATTAATAGTATTTCTTCAAATTCTTATATTCACTCAATGACAATCCTACCTGAAGATTCTGGTGCGTTGGACTGCTGACTTGGTGATGTTACTGGGCCTGACTCTTTAGGCGTCTGCTGCAGAAGAGCTACAAGAAAAAGTTTGATACATAAACATGAACGGTGGTTTGCCGGCAACGTTGTTTTGCTCGGCCACTAGCATCTTCCACTGCTCCTAACAAGCTTAAAAACGTTAGCTAACCGCCCGCCTCGTCGTCTTTATTTGTTGTACTCTTGTTGGTTTTAAGGAAAAGGGTACGCCTCAGTTTCTAGAGTTTTCTTCTTTTTTATTTATTCTGGCCTCTTGAGCGCCGTCTTTCTATGCTTATCTCTTATTTTACGCTCACATATCTCCAACAAGTGACTTTTTTTTTTTGCAAGGTCACATGATGCCGCTGTCGGAGGCGTCAAAAGATAATTACGTCATCATTAACCTTCAGGCTGCACTGTGCGAGTGTGGCTGCGGTAAAGTAATAAATAAAAAGAGCGGGGCTGAAAGGAAGCCTAGGGACCGTATCCATATTTCAACCCAGTGCCATGACAACACCTAAAACAATAGACGTGCAAAGGGGGCTCCCGATTAGCCAAGTCTGGCCTGAAAGGAGGCCAGTATTTAATTAAACACTTTGTCAATGAAAAAAGTCCATATTTTACTCAATACACTTAAACCAACTTTTTGTTTACATAAGCACAGGAAGCTCAGTGTTATCTGAAGGAAACACTCACCATGATCCGGCACCTTCTTTGGTTGACAGCAGTTATACTGCCTCAAATCTGTGAATGAAGGTAAAACACTGAACAATAACAACAGAATAAAAATAGGGGGTGCAGCCAGGCTGAGGATTAGTGTACAGTATGCAGACTGTTATGCAAAAGAAAACTCTTTAGGGTGATGCATCTAGCTTATCTAGAAATTATCTAGCTTATTAAGCATCTACTTGCCATATTAGAGCTGCACGATTAATCAGTAAAAGATCATGATCTCGATTCAAACAGCCACACAATATTATTCCTAAACGACAAGGATTCTGCTATACATGTCTATTAAAATTTTGACATGTGCG
>JAROOI010000501.1:0-24809 GCA_030578255.1 Tiaroga cobitis | reverse complement strand
CACGAGATAGTGGTAACGTTAGATGTCTGAATAGTCTATATTTGGCCACTGCGTGGGGTCATTAATCCAGTTTTCGACCATTTCAAAGGGACACCTCTGTAACCCTGTATCCAGTAGCTTCTTTAAATACCGCTCACGGTCCTCGGCCGGCAAAGAGAGTGTGTATGTTTGTGCCATTTTTGCTATCAAGAAACTTAGTTAGCAGATCTAGAGCGAGTTCTGTTCTCAGGGGAATCCGTTTGTTTTCCCCCAAAAAGGGGCGTTACCCTTCGATGACGCAAAAGTAGCGTTGGTCACGTGACCTCTTACGTTCAAACATTGTAGATTTTATAGAGCTAATCGATATAATTATTGATTTAATAATTTTTTTTTTTTAAATCTGCCATAATTATTAATAACCGTCATTTGACAGAAAGAGCGTTTACAGAATAAAAATGATGCACTTGTTTTCGCTGATAATTGGATGATTCTTATGACGTTAAACTTATACAAAAACAGGTAATTAGTGAAATGTACTGTCAGTTATTAAAATGGCATATTACATGTGCATCAGATACGTGTGTGTTTACAGGGGTTTCATGTGAGATACCTGTCCTAACTATTACATGTGCATCAGACACCTGTGTGTGTTTACAGGGGATTCACGAGAGAGATGGACATTTTGCAGGCCATGCAGCAGTGAAGAAATGGACCAAAACAGTGGATCTCTTCCTCTATGATCTAGTTCTTGTTCCTTTGCACCTTGACTTGCACTGGGCTTTGGCTGTAAGTAATTTATGAATAGTAATGCCTTTGTAACACATTGTTTCCATATCTATACTGTATGATTAAAAGTGTAAAAATTTTATATTTCCCTTTACACTTTTTTTTAACCTTTGACCTTCATTGCTTATCACCAGGTAATTTATTTCCAGTGCTATGACTCCATGGTCAGAGACATGATGAGATGTGCCAGATATTGTTGTGAGTTATGTCCAATTACAACTTTGGTTTTAACCTCAACCGGCTTTGAAGGCATGTATGCATGTCTCGTGTGATTATTTAACAGGAAATACCTCATGGAGGAGAACAAAATCAAAAAAGCCTGCTGCTTTGAGGCTTCCAGATGGACCATCAACCGAATGAGAACCAACGTATGCATACCCTCATATAATAAGTTATACAAATATTTGATATTTAATCTGTGCCCTTTTGTTTACCATTATACTTACTTGGAATTTTGTTTCTAGGCAATTCCCAAACAGCCCAATGGAAATGACTGTGGTGTTTTTATCTGCAAATATGCAGACTTCCTTTCTCAAGGAAAGCCACTTACTTTCAGACCGGTACATGACCAAGCTACAATATTTATATTTCTCACAAACCTGATTCTTAACACTTGTTTGAATTTATGGTAACACTTTAGAATACTGTTTCTTACTTACTGCATAACTAATAAGGAATTACTAGGTAATTCTTTATTAACACTTAAGTCACTACTGTACTAAGGAAGATGTGTTAACTAATCAGTATGTAATATAATTTTATGATTGTGTTAATATCTGTCTGTTTGATTACAGGTGCTGTGAGAAAAAACTCGGTGACGCGGTCAGCCACAGATGCGGAGGTCACCAAGCATGCTATCAGGTGGTTCAACCTGGCGACAGATCGGGCAACAAGGAGACGTGTCCCGCCTCCATCCACACAAACTGAGTAATAGGAGTAATAGAAGAAATGATTAAACATTAAACCACCTTTTTATTGAACTTCTTGTTGTTCACCAGTTATTCATTTTCTGATATTTTAGCTGTACATAGTGCAGCATTTCATTGAAGTTGTAGCCTAATAGATAAAATATGTTATGTTTGCACCGACCTAGGCCTATAAAGCACTAAATTAGGTTTTGACCACAAAATGAATGTAGATTAGCCTGGCCCACATAGGCTACTTAACAAACCAGAATAGGCTTTCCATAAATGTAAATGTCAATTTATATTTCCATTGAGTAGTGATTACTTTTGTACAGTAAATTGATGTCTTGTATCGGAACTTTTATGTTAGGCCTATTTACAATATTTTTAGGTTAAAAATACAAGGCGATGCAGATTTAAGCTTAGGTCTATATTGCTTTAGTACTAGCCTAGGCTAGCCCTATAGTTTTTGATTTTATCCTATAGTTTAGTTTATCCTGTTTTATCCTACAGCAAGAACAGAAGGGATTTTAAAAATGAGATAAACGGGTCCAAAACGGACCCGGGCCAGATGAGCCAGAATTTTTATGAGTCCGTTGCGGGTCCGCGGCGGATGTATGTATCAATTTGCGGGTCCCAAACGTTCCCGCCGCAGAGGTAAGGTTTTAATCGCGGATGCAGCGCGGAGCCACGGCGGGTCCGCGATCCGCCTTCGTTGCGGATCCGTCACTGCGAGCAAGTGGACGCCGATACGGGTCCGTTTCGCGGGTCCGTTCCGGAAACCGCGATACCTCCGCGGCAGATCTGTCGCGGAGTCCTTTTGCTGTGTGGGTTGGTTTATAATACCGGCCGCAATCTTATTGGTGTAGACGATTCAGGTCTGAGCATGCCATAGGCGTAATTCTATGGGGGGACAGGGGGACACGTCCCCCCAATATTCAAAGAAGGACAATTTGTCCCCCCCAATATTTGATCATACTGTATGATTATGCGGGCAATATCGATGTGATTGCAAATGCGTCTTTCTTTCCAGCTCCGAAAATATAAAATCCCGGCCGGTCCTTTTCTCAAATCTATTCGACTTGCCTTACACTATACATTAACAAAACCTATTTCTCCTGAAATCCATGTCATGTTTTCCCTATACCTTTAGTAGCTCGTGCACCGTCAGCGAGTTAGGAAAAACCAAACAGAAGAAGTTAGGAGCGCGAAATCTGACAGACATTTGGCACATATTTATGAATGGTAAATATCCTGTATTTGGCTGACATAATCCCTTAGATAACGACCAGGTGAATTTCACTAGAATTTCGAATTGTAGAATTTGTGAATTTCGACTGTAATACTATACAGCTTGTATGAATGGGAGGGACTATTGACAAGCTAGCCGACAGCTAGCTAACGTTACTGTATACACGCTACTGCATTCAAAACAAAGATATAGCTCTACATAAAATATGCGCGCCCATTGGACCGTCACCAAAGGGCCTCTCTCGATAGGCTGCAGTTGCCGCAGGACAGCCAATAGGCACGCAAGCCGCCTTTGCCTATGTCTGTATGCTGCCGCAACGCGTTTTACCTTAATTCAAAATTAAGGATAATTTTTTGGCTTCAATATCTCGTGGAAAAGAGGTTTTCCCCTATAAAAAAATAAACAGCATTTTCCCTCATTAGTACATAACTGTTTTACTATCATTGCTCAAGACTTGATATTAGAATATTGTTATCCTGTAACAGTAATTTAATCAAAATGTTTATAGCCACTATATGTTTATAGAAGAATATAATAGAGAGATCACTGGCCGCTTTATTGTCAATTCAGGCTTGTAATTGATGCCGATGCTGTAATCATTACAGGGTGAGTATACATTGGTTTGACGATTAGATGTAATAAAATTCCTTGTTGTGTTGTACAATTACAAACATTCGGACTCTGACTTTTACTTTATTTTGATTAAAAAAATGTGTGCATGCGCCAACACAAAAAGTCCCACAGCTGTCCCCCCCAATGTGTGATTGACAATTTCGCCCTTGGAGCATGCGCATTCTTTTATGTACGAATGGTACGAGTTTATGAATGATCTACGATGCTGTTTTGCCATACTAAGTGACAACCATTGCGATTTCGGTAACGATCAATTGGATATCGTCCAAGCCTAAAACTTGTTTTTTTTTGTCAGTGTTTATTTAAAAACATTCAATCCTGCAGAGTAAATATTTAATTGACAAATTGTTCATACAATATATAGTATGTTTTTACCCCAAAATTCAGCAACTGCAAATCCACGTTTCACTCTGGAGAATTGTTTCTGTGAATTCTAAATGAGACTTGATGTGCTTGCAAGTTCCACAAACAAACAAAAAAATAAATTGGTAGCCTAGCCTATTTTCTGGTAAGTAGGTCTGTCGAGATACTGATGCATTCAGGTGTTATTGCACCTGTCGTCAATACCTTTTAAATTGTTCCGCTTGTTGTTACTACGTCATTGGTCACATGACAAAGTCAACATTGCGGATCATAGATATATACACTAGATGTCGCCTTGGCTGCGGCAGTTCATTAGAACCATAGACACAGTGGCGTAGGTTTGATTTTGAAATTGGTGGGGACGGGGACATCAATGTATAAATATATATTAAGTTTTGATCGAAATTATTGCCACGGATATATCAGTGTCACTGGATATTGGTAGGGACACGTCCCTAGCGTCCCTACTAAATTCTACGCCCCTGCATAGACAGTAAAAGAAATGGACACAGCGACCCATTCAACGAGGGCCCTGTCCCAAATGGAACCCTAAGCACTCGCGGTCTTCCTCTGAGTCCGCACTTTCGTAACGTAATGCCGCTTTGACTGTCGGGAAGAAGTCTGCTGTGGAGTCCGCATCAGCACGGGCTCGGCAAAAGTGCGCATCAAGGGCGCAAATCGACCACACGGGGTGCTCGCGAGCACCCTTCTGAGATCTAAAAATGACAAATGGGACACACTATGGTCTCACGGACTTAACGGACACGCGCACGCGGCAGCCATTGTAAGTCCACAAGACCAAAAGTGCATATTAGGGGTGCTTCTCATTTCTTATTTGTGCATCCTCGTTTCCTTTCCTCGCGTCTCAGCTCCACCCCCTGCAGGATGTGAGGGAAGGCTGCAAGGAAAGGAAAGGAGGACGGAGGAATCGAAGGAAAGTTTTTTTTATACTTTGGAATACTTGATCACTCGAGCGTCACTTCACTGCGTCATCAGCAAAGGATCTGCCCTTATGTTGTTAAAGTTTGTTTATTTAAGAAATTCATAATAAATAATAATAAAGCAAGATACCTTGTTGAAATATGTGAGTTGTGTGGTTTATGTAAACTACAAAAGTAAAGTATAAATTCAAATGATTGTGACAGATGTGAAGGGGGAGGAGGATTGATACGTGCGTCGTTTAGTCGATAAAACTCTTCCGCAAAGGGTACACCTGTGTATCCTCGCTCATAGCTCCTCTGGAAGCCTCCTCACTCCTCGATCCTAGCCTCCTCGCGGTGCAATTAGAGAATTGAGATGTCCTTCAAGATGGCTGAGCTCGATTGGTTTCCGGGTCATAGGATGTAGGACGGAGGAGCGAGGAGACGAGGAGGGATATTGAGAAGCACCCGAAGTGTGCCATTTGGGACCGGGCCGGAGAGAGTTGAAGGAGCCCAACGTGGGCACTAACCTGAGTTTGATGACGTAGATGTCACGTGAGCAACCTGACTGACAGTTGTAAATCTTTTAGTAGCTGAATGATGATCAGAAGTTTCCAAGGCCGAAGTATCGGGGCTCTCCAGAAATAAGGGCTTTGACTAGGAGGCGCAAAGCTAATCTCGAACGGTCAATGACGCATCAGAGTAAAGAGTAAACTCACATTGACGTGTGTGTGTTTTGGAAATGAAATCGTTTAGTATTGTAAAAACATAATATAATGTTTATTAATATATTACAATACTATTAATAATTATAATAATTAATTTAATATAACATATTACGCTATATAATTACAATATGACATGATAAAAGAAGTGGCTAAAATCGACTTTAAAATAGCCTTTAGGATTGTAATCGTTTGAGTAGCCTATCTGCAGTTCTAGTAGCCTAATTTTAGTTAGTTAGTTTATTTTATTTTGAACATGTTTATGTATATATCCATTAGATTTAAATATTTGGCTAGTACACACACACACACACATAATACAATCAAAAATAACAGATAAATAAATGCATGTAGGCTACAGCACAATCTTCCAAAATTATTAAAAATGATTCAAATATAGGCACATATGCAAATAATTTTTTCCCTTCTTTTTCGTTTCCTTCTACATCAAACATAATCATTACCCATCCAAAAAATACTTCTTAGTATGAGCCCAGGAACCATACTATAAAATACTGTCCCCTCGAGTCATTTTCGTATCCATTCAATAGTATGACCATATAATATTCCAATATATAAAGAATTGTGAGCTAGGTGTTAAATCATGTAGTTTTGGCTAATAAATCATGGTCACAAACACTTGAACAAACCCGTTTTTCTTTATTTCACGTTGTAGGCATTTTGTACATATGGCTTCCGAACGGGATCACATTCATCTTCAAGCGTAGATCTGTAAATAAATAAAGGAACAACGCTAACCACGATAGACATTGAGATGTTTTTTTTCTTCTTCCATTGCCTGTATAATTTCCTGATAATTAATTTCCCCATCCCCCGTAGGTGTAGTAGTAGATAAATAATTTAAAGTTCGTGGATAAATGTTAGCCTACTTCATAAGTATTCACTTGCCACATATCGAATTATTTCCAATTCCTCAAAAACGTTGTTTAAATAATCTGTCGCGTTGCTTTTATGGACTCTGTCTATCTATGCCATGGGCTGACTTTAGACAGTAAAAGACTGCCTGCGAGACTGTGCGAGCTTCTCCTCCTGTCTATACGGTAACTTCTCTACTGTGCGACGGACAGTCGAGTGACGCAATTTTTAGCCTATTTTTACAAGAATGGCTTCTACGGGGCCATAACGTAAGATACAAAGTAATGGAGCCTTTTATACATGGTCGTGTTTCTTTAGAAATAAATAATGGACTTAATTGAGTCTTTGGACGCCTCAGATGTAAAGTTATTCGCTGTAAAAGTGACGCCAAAATGAATGGGAGTCAATGGGATGCTAACAGCAGGTGATAGCCAGCTACAATGGCGGCCCCCGGAGGCAGCTTCAACTTCCGGCTGATGGATTACCCCCTTGATTAGAACGAATGCGTCAATAGAGCCGCCATCTTGGAACAGGGGAGCCCCTCCACTTTAATGCATCAGCGTCATTGTAGACAAAGGTCTAACGGAAATAAAATCACCATAAATCATCATGAATGCGATTTTCTCGTTTTTTTTGGTTCGTTCCCACGGTCAGACATGTATTTATCATTGATTCCAGAAAAAAAATAAAAACTTTTTAAAAAACATACTTCCTAGTTCAGATTTCATTCGTGTGAACATCATACACAGCACAAAAGTCTGCCACCATCAATTAATTAGAAGTAAAGGCACAAGGCAGAGATAGCAGCGTTACCAGCTACTTCCTATGACAAGACCCCTGTTCCAAGATGGCGGCGGTTTTGTCGCATGCTTAGAACCCCATATGTCTGTGATTGCGGATGATGGCCCTGTCCCAAATGGCACACTCCGGACTTGTGGACTTTCCCCATGCTGCCTTGCTGCAGCATGATTTTATTCACGCTGCTAGTCTGGATACCATGGACCAGATTTTCCCCTCATCTAGGGAACCGATCACAGAACGGGGAGAGAGCAGCAAGACGATGACGACGTCTATGCGACACACTGAAGCAGTTTGTTTATGCCTATGGTTTATACCCATAGACAGTAAGAGAAATGGACACAGCGACCCCATAGACTTCAACGGAGAAAAGTGAAGTCAATTACAAGCACTCACTTCCTGATGGCTGAGCGCACTGCGCAGGCTCAAACTGAGCTTGACGACGTAGATGTGACGTGAGCAACCTGTCTGACAGTTGTACGTCTTCTAGTAGCTGTGCCAAGAGCAATCTGAATCATTCCCTTCCGAATCTTGCAGAGCCGGAGATCGTGAGTATTGGCTGTCCATGAGCTAGCAGCAGGAGCAACTTTATGACTCTCTATGGGCTTCTCCCTTGACTTTATCGGACTTTATGCCTCCACATCCCCCCGATTGCGCGCAAGCTTCTACTTCTGTCTACATGGTCATTTCTCTACTGTGCGACAGAGAGTCGCGTGTTATGACGCAATCGTTAGCCTATTTGTACAAAAACTGCTTCTACGGGGCCATAACGTAAGATACAAGGTAATGGAGCCTTTTATACATTGTCGTGTTTCTTTAGAAATAAACAATGGACAAATGGAGTCTTTAAACGCCTCAGATGTAAAGTTATTCGCTGTCAAATTGACGCCAAAATGAATGGGAGTCAATGGAATGCTAACAGCGTTTCCGGCAGGTGGATTACCCCCTTGTTTATACCTATGGATCCAACAGGGCAGCAGACGCGAAGTTACCTTTCGATGCAAGCGAGCGTGAGCGGCACTTTAGCAGCGCGTCAGCGTAACTACATCGTCACTGCAGACGCACAAGAGTATTCACACTGGAAGCGTTTGTACTGTGTCACAGCAGCGGCTCCAAAGCTACATATATAAGCAAGGAAGCAATTCTTTGTTTTTAGAAGTTGGTCATTTATAACATTGATAGTCTTGAAAGTTTGTTATGGGGAGGTGTACAACATTCGCATAAATGTTAAACAACAAAACAACCCAGAAAATGGCTCCAATCTATTAGTTTCAGTCATACTTTCGATAAGTTTACAAGACTGCAAACTCCGCGGATAAAAAAAACGAAATAAACCACACACTGCTAGCCTATGTAGCGTAGCAGGTACGGCGACTGAAGGCGGCGAGATGAAGGCCAGCGGCTTCAGATGCAGAGGCTCGTCCCGCAGAAAGCTTTTTCTCAGACGGCGCGGCTTCTTCACTCCGGATCCAGCGATGCGTGAGCTTCGCTGAAGAGATGAAAAACCAGATTATATCAGCCCATCGGAGCTGTATTTATAGGCCCAGGCCACGCCTGTCTCGGCGGGACGTGACGTAGTGGGCGCGAAGCGCCCCCATTGGATCTGACGTCACCAAGGGCCACTCTCGATAGGCTGCTGCAGTTGCCGCAGGACAGCCAATAGGCACGCGAGCCATCTTGCCTATGTCTGCATGCTGCCGCAACGCGTTTTACATTAATTTAAAATTAAGGATAATTTTTGGCTTCAATATCTCGTGGAAAAGAGGCTTTCCCCCTAGCGTAAGATATTACGCAGTACGAGAGAATCTCTCGTACGAGAACTGGTACATCTAAAAGCCCTGTCAATAACAAAAAAAAAAAACGAGATTTTGCTGGACTTAGTAGTTAAATACAATTTATATAATGTTAATTTGTTTTTGGGTGTAAGCCCTAGTTATACTGTCAAGTTGATCGTAAATTGGAATGCCATCTTATATTTTAGGTTCTCTTAACCTCTTCATTTGCACTGGTCACATTTTACGGCGACCGACCTTATAAATTAGAACTGGGGCGTTTAGCATTAGGGACCCCCAGGTCGCAAACAACATTTTCTTTCCAAAAATAGACTCACATATGCCTACATTTACATTATACATGTGACATTTAACAAATGCAAGAGAGTAACATGGTATTACCATGAGTTTTGGACTTGAGCCAGAAGGCCATGTAAAGATCATGGTGAATTCCAGCATCATGATGCATATTTTATAAGACCAAAAACAAGAGCCCTGGATGAAATCCAAATTTGCTTACAATCCATTGTAGGAAACCACTGTCTTCTAGTGTTTGTCGATTAAGCCGCTTGCTTAAACCCCTTCCCTGATATCCTTAAATGCCATTCTACCAACCATATCCTCAAACCTTGCCATACAATATACATTTATTTGATTGTCCACAATGCACATGCTTTGATTCAATGCTTTTATTAATTTGATGAGCGTTTCAGAGAAAATGTTGAGAAGAGATTAAAATTCAGTAGAGATTGGATTTCAGAATAACTTTTTTGTAAAGATAAGATCAGAAAAAGTAAATGTAGTACAATCAAAGTAAATGTGGAGCAGGATGACTGAATGTGACCTCACGCGTCCAAAACACAAATATAGCTCATTGAGGTTGAACAGGGAGCATCGTTCCAGCAACGGTTAGCTGTAGGGTGGAATAATGAAATCAGTTTCTCTGATCATTACAGTGGTGTTAGAAACAGTGATGTTCAACTTAAGGCACTTGGTGAAATCCAACCGAGTCATTTAACATTACCGTATGATATGAAATTATAATTGAAAAAGTGCACTCACAGGTCCAGTCGATCTCCAAACAGTTCTCGGGAACACCAGCATTGTTAGGTTCTCCAGAGCACCAGTGGTTATAGTTATACACAGTTCCATCAGTCCAAAACCACTCTCCGTCCTAATAAGTGAAGAGAATGAATACAAGTGCACTAGTGGTCAGACTTAAATTAATCAAGTTCAGCTTTGAAATAAAACTATCTTCATTTGAAGTTTCTGCTTTAATCAAAGGCAAAGTTTCTGTTTAGACAAACAAATAGGTTTCTTTAGGGCACACCATTTAACTTACTTGTTCACCATCATGAGCACCAACCCAAGTTCTTGTGGGAGAAGGCAACAGACTCAGCAGGAAATCTTTCTCTGATTGATCATGCACAGATGCGAGATTCGCACCAAGACTTTGACAGTTTCTCTGAAGAGACAGATTTTTTTTTTTGTCATGACAAAATCTTATCTTTAGCAGAAAGCATAAAATGACTTTAAACATTTTAGCCATTTGCAAACAAAGTCTACTCTGGTCGATTATTTGTTCAGTATCAGTTTGATTTATTTGCAGAAGAGAATCACTTTTAAAAAGAAACATTCCCACATATATTAAGAGTATTTAATCTGTACTAACATTTAAATTAATTTGATTCAGTGCGCTTACATTTTTTACATTGTACTTCTGTTTAAAAAAAAAAAAAAAACCTGCAAATAATACAGCTGTAATTAGAGCTATGCTTACTGTTGACCCAGTGTTAACCCACACTTAAACCTAACATACCATCAAACCTGTCTCTAACCTACCCATATCCCACCTCAATAGCAGAAAGTGTGTTTTACATCAATACAAGTACATTGTACCAAACTATTTATTTGGATGTAGTTAAAGACACCCAATGACTTGTTGTCCAAATAACTGTTGTAACTAATACACCATTGCAGAGGCAAATATTAATTTACCTCTGCTGTGACCCAGTGAACCGATTGAGAGAAGTACTTGTAGCACCGGAGTCCAAAATTTCTCCATCCAGGTGGGCATCTTCCTGTACATGCATTTTATGGGGATTGTTAATATTTACAAAAAAAAAAATCATTTTATTTAGCTTATTTCAAGTTTGTGTGATAAGCCCAAAAATGTGTACTTTGACACTAAAAATCCTTCATTTATCATGCAAATATTAGTAAAATTGAATCTTGTATATTCCCAAAAAGCATTTAAACCAGCAAGGGTTTTTGGTTAGGCCTACCTTCTGCATTCCCCATGGAGAAGATAACAAAAAGAAGCAGAAGAATTCTCAGCATTGCCATGATGAACCTAGAAATGAAGATAAAGTTAAAATGTCTGCACTGAAATGTATTTGTATTTATACTCAGTGCATTTGAAAGACAAAGCAAATGTTATTCAGTAGGTTTCTGTTCCAAAAACTCACCTTGCTTTTCAGATTGTTGCCTTGAGAATCTCAGAGGAAGTTTTTGTGAAGTTCTAGAGAGAGCCCTGCGTTTATAGCCTACTTTACTTAGTGAGCCTCATTTATCAATCTAACGTAGATCCGAGCGCAGATATCATTTTACGACAGGGTTCACGCGTGAATCATGAAACCTTCGAATACAGCCAATCCCATCGTACGATTGATCGGCCGTTGATAATTGTGGCGGCTGAAAACAATTGTCATTTGAATATCACGGCCCTAAACCTAAGCCGTAACTTCCTCATTATCTTCACCTGGGATTGGGAATCTCTGGGATGTGACTGTGAGTAACCCCAGAGTGCAGTCTGGACGATGGGGCGGGCCGACACTTTGAGGCGGGGCGACTCGTGTTGGTTTATAATACCGGCCGCAATCTTATTGGTGTAGACGATTCAGGTCTGAGCATGCGCATTCTTTTATGTACGAATGGTACGAGTTTATGAATGATCTACGATGCTGTTTTGCCATACTAAGTGACAACCATTGCGATTTCGGTAACGATCAATTGGATATCGTCCAAGCCTAAAACTTGTTTTTTTTTGTCAGTGTTTATTTAAAAACATTCAATCCTGCAGAGTAAATATTTAATTGACAAATTGTTCATACAATATATAGTATGCTTTTACCCCAAAATTCAGCAACTGCAAATCCACGTTTCACTCTGGAGAATTGTTTCTGTGAATTCTAAATGAGACTTGATGTGCTTGCAAGTTCCACAAACAAACAAAAAAATAAATTGGTAGCCTAGCCTGTTTTCTGGTAAGTAGGTCTGTCGAGATACTGATGCATTCAGGTGTTATTGCACCTGTCGTCAATACCTTTTAAATTGTTCCGCTTGTTGTTACTACGTCATTGGTCACATGACAAAGTCAACATTGCGGATCATAGATATATACACTAGATGTCGCCTTGGCTGCGGCAGTTCATTAGAACCATAGACAGTAAAAGAAATGGACACAGCGACCCATTCAACGAGGGCCCTGTCCCAAATGGAACCCTAAGCACTCGCGGTCTTCCTCTGAGTCCGCACTTTCGTAACGTAATGCCGCTTTGACTGTCGGGAAGAAGTCTGCTGTGGAGTCCGCATCAGCACGGGCTCGGCAAAAGTGCGCATCAAGGGCGCAAATCGACCACACGGGGTGCTCGCGAGCACCCTTCTGAGATCTAAAAATGACAAATGGGACACACTATGGTCTCACGGACTTAACGGACACGCGCACGCGGCAGCCATCGTAAGTCCACAAGACCAAAAGTGCATATTAGGGGTGCTTCTCATTTCTTATTTGTGCATCCTCGTTTCCTTTCCTCGCTTCTCAGCTCCACCCCCTGCAGGATGTGAGGGAAGGCTGCAAGGAAAGGAAAGGAGGACGGAGGAATCGAAGGAAAGTTTTTTTTATACTTTGGAATACTTGATCACTCGAGCGTCACTTCACTGCGTCATCAGCAAAGGATCTGCCCTTATGTTGTTAAAGTTTGTTTATTTAAGAAATTCATAATAAATAATAATAAAGCAAGATACCTTGTTGAAATATGTGAGTTGTGTGGTTTATGTAAACTACAAAAGTAAAGTATAAATTCAAATGATTGTGACAGATGTGAAGGGGGAGGAGGATTGATACGTGCGTCGTTTAGTCGATAAAACTCTTCCGCAAAGGGTACACCTGTGTATCCTCGCTCATAGCTCCTCTGGAAGCCTCCTCACTCCTCGATCCTAGCCTCCTCGCGGTGCAATTAGAGAATTGAGATGTCCTTCAAGATGGCTGAGCTCGATTGGTTTCCGGGTCATAGGATGTAGGACGGAGGAGCGAGGAGACGAGGAGGGATATTGAGAAGCACCCGAAGTGTGCCATTTGGGACCGGGCCGGAGAGAGTTGAAGGAGCCCAACGTGGGCACTAACCTGAGTTTGATGACGTAGATGTCACGTGAGCAACCTGACTGACAGTTGTAAATCTTTTAGTAGCTGAATGATGATCAGAAGTTTCCAAGGCCGAAGTATCGGGGCTCTCCAGAAATAAGGGCTTTGACTAGGAGGCGCAAAGCTAATCTCGAACGGTCAATGACGCATCAGAGTAAAGAGTAAACTCACATTGACGTGTGTGTGTTTTGGAAATGAAATCGTTTAGTATTGTAAAAACATAATATAATGTTTATTAATATATTACAATACTATTAATAATTATAATAATTAATTTAATATAACATATTACGCTATATAATTACAATATGACATGATAAAAGAAGTGGCTAAAATCGACTTTAAAATAGCCTTTAGGATTGTAATCGTTTGAGTAGCCTATCTGCAGTTCTAGTAGCCTAATTTTAGTTAGTTAGTTTATTTTATTTTGAACATGTTTATGTATATATCCATTAGATTTAAATATTTGGCTAGTACACACACACACACACATAATACAATCAAAAATAACAGATAAATAAATGCATGTAGGCTACAGCACAATCTTCCAAAATTATTAAAAATGATTCAAATATAGGCACATATGCAAATAATTTTTTCCCTTCTTTTTCGTTTCCTTCTACATCAAACATAATCATTACCCATCCAAAAAATACTTCTTAGTATGAGCCCAGGAACCATACTATAAAATACTGTCCCCTCGAGTCATTTTCGTATCCATTCAATAGTATGACCATATAATATTCCAATATATAAAGAATTGTGAGCTAGGTGTTAAATCATGTAGTTTTGGCTAATAAATCATGGTCACAAACACTTGAACAAACCCGTTTTTCTTTATTTCACGTTGTAGGCATTTTGTACATATGGCTTCCGAACGGGATCACATTCATCTTCAAGCGTAGATCTGTAAATAAATAAAGGAACAACGCTAACCACGATAGACATTGAGATGTTTTTTTTCTTCTTCCATTGCCTGTATAATTTCCTGATAATTAATTTCCCCATCCCCCGTAGGTGTAGTAGTAGATAAATAATTTAAAGTTCGTGGATAAATGTTAGCCTACTTCATAAGTATTCACTTGCCACATATCGAATTATTTCCAATTCCTCAAAAACGTTGTTTAAATAATCTGTCGCGTTGCTTTTATGGACTCTGTCTATCTATGCCATGGGCTGACTTTAGACAGTAAAAGACTGCCTGCGAGACTGTGCGAGCTTCTCCTCCTGTCTATACGGTAACTTCTCTACTGTGCGACGGACAGTCGAGTGACGCAATTTTTAGCCTATTTTTACAAGAATGGCTTCTACGGGGCCATAACGTAAGATACAAAGTAATGGAGCCTTTTATACATGGTCGTGTTTCTTTAGAAATAAATAATGGACTTAATTGAGTCTTTGGACGCCTCAGATGTAAAGTTATTCGCTGTAAAAGTGACGCCAAAATGAATGGGAGTCAATGGGATGCTAACAGCAGGTGATAGCCAGCTACAATGGCGGCCCCCGGAGGCAGCTTCAACTTCCGGCTGATGGATTACCCCCTTGATTAGAACGAATGCGTCAATAGAGCCGCCATCTTGGAACAGGGGAGCCCCTCCACTTTAATGCATCAGCGTCATTGTAGACAAAGGTCTAACGGAAATAAAATCACCATAAATCATCATGAATGCGATTTTCTCGTTTTTTTTTGGTTCGTTCCCACGGTCAGACATGTATTTATCATTGATTCCAGAAAAAAAATAAAAACTTTTTAAAAAACATACTTCCTAGTTCAGATTTCATTCGTGTGAACATCATACACAGCACAAAAGTCTGCCACCATCAATTAATTAGAAGTAAAGGCACAAGGCAGAGATAGCAGCGTTACCAGCTACTTCCTATGACAAGACCCCTGTTCCAAGATGGCGGCGGTTTTGTCGCATGCTTAGAACCCCATATGTCTGTGATTGCGGATGATGGCCCTGTCCCAAATGGCACACTCCGGACTTGTGGACTTTCCCCATGCTGCCTTGCTGCAGCATGATTTTATTCACGCTGCTAGTCTGGATACCATGGACCAGATTTTCCCCTCATCTAGGGAACCGATCACAGAACGGGGAGAGAGCAGCAAGACGATGACGACGTCTATGCGACACACTGAAGCAGTTTGTTTATGCCTATGGTTTATACCCATAGACAGTAAGAGAAATGGACACAGCGACCCCATAGACTTCAACGGAGAAAAGTGAAGTCAATTACAAGCACTCACTTCCTGATGGCTGAGCGCACTGCGCAGGCTCAAACTGAGCTTGACGACGTAGATGTGACGTGAGCAACCTGTCTGACAGTTGTACGTCTTCTAGTAGCTGTGCCAAGAGCAATCTGAATCATTCCCTTCCGAATCTTGCAGAGCCGGAGATCGTGAGTATTGGCTGTCCATGAGCTAGCAGCAGGAGCAACTTTATGACTCTCTATGGGCTTCTCCCTTGACTTTATCGGACTTTATGCCTCCACATCCCCCCGATTGCGCGCAAGCTTCTACTTCTGTCTACATGGTCATTTCTCTACTGTGCGACAGAGAGTCGCGTGTTATGACGCAATCGTTAGCCTATTTGTACAAAAACTGCTTCTACGGGGCCATAACGTAAGATACAAGGTAATGGAGCCTTTTATACATTGTCGTGTTTCTTTAGAAATAAACAATGGACAAATGGAGTCTTTAAACGCCTCAGATGTAAAGTTATTCGCTGTCAAATTGACGCCAAAATGAATGGGAGTCAATGGAATGCTAACAGCGTTTCCGGCAGGTGGATTACCCCCTTGTTTATACCTATGGATCCAACAGGGCAGCAGACGCGAAGTTACCTTTCGATGCAAGCGAGCGTGAGCGGCACTTTAGCAGCGCGTCAGCGTAACTACATCGTCACTGCAGACGCGCAAGAGTATTCACACTGGAAGCGTTTGTACTGTGTCACAGCAGCGGCTCCAAAGCTACATATATAAGCAAGGAAGCAATTCTTTGTTTTTAGAAGTTGGTCATTTATAACATTGATAGTCTTGAAAGTTTGTTATGGGGAGGTGTACAACATTCGCATAAATGTTAAACAACAAAACAACCCAGAAAATGGCTCCAATCTATTAGTTTCAGTCATACTTTCGATAAGTTTACAAGACTGCAAACTCCGCGGATAAAAAAAACGAAATAAACCACACACTGCTAGCCTATGTAGCGTAGCAGGTACGGCGACTGAAGGCGGCGAGATGAAGGCCAGCGGCTTCAGATGCAGAGGCTCGTCCCGCAGAAAGCTTTTTCTCAGACGGCGCGGCTTCTTCACTCCGGATCCAGCGATGCGTGAGCTTCGCTGAAGAGATGAAAAACCAGATTATATCAGCCCATCGGAGCTGTATTTATAGGCCCAGGCCACGCCTGTCTCGGCGGGACGTGACGTAGTGGGCGCGAAGCGCCCCCATTGGATCTGACGTCACCAAGGGCCACTCTCGATAGGCTGCTGCAGTTGCCGCAGGACAGCCAATAGGCACGCGAGCCATCTTGCCTATGTCTGCATGCTGCCGCAACGCGTTTTACATTAATTTAAAATTAAGGATAATTTTTGGCTTCAATATCTCGTGGAAAAGAGGCTTTCCCCCTAGCGTAAGATATTACGCAGTACGAGAGAATCTCTCGTACGAGAACTGGTACATCTAAAAGCCCTGTCAATAACAAAAAAAAAAAACGAGATTTTGCTGGACTTAGTAGTTAAATACAATTTATATAATGTTAATTTGTTTTTGGGTGTAAGCCCTAGTTATACTGTCAAGTTGATCGTAAATTGGAATGCCATCTTATATTTTAGGTTCTCTTAACCTCTTCATTTGCACTGGTCACATTTTACGGCGACCGACCTTATAAATTAGAACTGGGGCGTTTAGCATTAGGGACCCCCAGGTCGCAAACAACATTTTCTTTCCAAAAATAGACTCACATATGCCTACATTTACATTATACATGTGACATTTAACAAATGCAAGAGAGTAACATGGTATTACCATGAGTTTTGGACTTGAGCCAGAAGGCCATGTAAAGATCATGGTGAATTCCAGCATCATGATGCATATTTTATAAGACCAAAAACAAGAGCCCTGGATGAAATCCAAATTTGCTTACAATCCATTGTAGGAAACCACTGTCTTCTAGTGTTTGTCGATTAAGCCGCTTGCTTAAACCCCTTCCCTGATATCCTTAAATGCCATTCTACCAACCATATCCTCAAACCTTGCCATACAATATACATTTATTTGATTGTCCACAATGCACATGCTTTGATTCAATGCTTTTATTAATTTGATGAGCGTTTCAGAGAAAATGTTGAGAAGAGATTAAAATTCAGTAGAGATTGGATTTCAGAATAACTTTTTTGTAAAGATAAGATCAGAAAAAGTAAATGTAGTACAATCAAAGTAAATGTGGAGCAGGATGACTGAATGTGACCTCACGCGTCCAAAACACAAATATAGCTCATTGAGGTTGAACAGGGAGCATCGTTCCAGCAACGGTTAGCTGTAGGGTGGAATAATGAAATCAGTTTCTCTGATCATTACAGTGGTGTTAGAAACAGTGATGTTCAACTTAAGGCACTTGGTGAAATCCAACCGAGTCATTTAACATTACCGTATGATATGAAATTATAATTGAAAAAGTGCACTCACAGGTCCAGTCGATCTCCAAACAGTTCTCGGGAACACCAGCATTGTTAGGTTCTCCAGAGCACCAGTGGTTATAGTTATACACAGTTCCATCAGTCCAAAACCACTCTCCGTCCTAATAAGTGAAGAGAATGAATACAAGTGCACTAGTGGTCAGACTTAAATTAATCAAGTTCAGCTTTGAAATAAAACTATCTTCATTTGAAGTTTCTGCTTTAATCAAAGGCAAAGTTTCTGTTTAGACAAACAAATAGGTTTCTTTAGGGCACACCATTTAACTTACTTGTTCACCATCATGAGCACCAACCCAAGTTCTTGTGGGAGAAGGCAACAGACTCAGCAGGAAATCTTTCTCTGATTGATCATGCACAGATGCGAGATTCGCACCAAGACTTTGACAGTTTCTCTGAAGAGACAGATTTTTTTTTTTGTCATGACAAAATCTTATCTTTAGCAGAAAGCATAAAATGACTTTAAACATTTTAGCCATTTGCAAACAAAGTCTACTCTGGTCGATTATTTGTTCAGTATCAGTTTGATTTATTTGCAGAAGAGAATCACTTTTAAAAAGAAACATTCCCACATATATTAAGAGTATTTAATCTGTACTAACATTTAAATTAATTTGATTCAGTGCGCTTACATTTTTTACATTGTACTTCTGTTTAAAAAAAAAAAAAAAACCTGCAAATAATACAGCTGTAATTAGAGCTATGCTTACTGTTGACCCAGTGTTAACCCACACTTAAACCTAACATACCATCAAACCTGTCTCTAACCTACCCATATCCCACCTCAATAGCAGAAAGTGTGTTTTACATCAATACAAGTACATTGTACCAAACTATTTATTTGGATGTAGTTAAAGACACCCAATGACTTGTTGTCCAAATAACTGTTGTAACTAATACACCATTGCAGAGGCAAATATTAATTTACCTCTGCTGTGACCCAGTGAACCGATTGAGAGAAGTACTTGTAGCACCGGAGTCCAAAATTTCTCCATCCAGGTGGGCATCTTCCTGTACATGCATTTTATGGGGATTGTTAATATTTACAAAAAAAAAAATCATTTTATTTAGCTTATTTCAAGTTTGTGTGATAAGCCCAAAAATGTGTACTTTGACACTAAAAATCCTTCATTTATCATGCAAATATTAGTAAAATTGAATCTTGTATATTCCCAAAAAGCATTTAAACCAGCAAGGGTTTTTGGTTAGGCCTACCTTCTGCATTCCCCATGGAGAAGATAACAAAAAGAAGCAGAAGAATTCTCAGCATTGCCATGATGAACCTAGAAATGAAGATAAAGTTAAAATGTCTGCACTGAAATGTATTTGTATTTATACTCAGTGCATTTGAAAGACAAAGCAAATGTTATTCAGTAGGTTTCTGTTCCAAAAACTCACCTTGCTTTTCAGATTGTTGCCTTGAGAATCTCAGAGGAAGTTTTTGTGAAGTTCTAGAGAGAGCCCTGCGTTTATAGCCTACTTTACTTAGTGAGCCTCATTTATCAATCTAACGTAGATCCGAGCGCAGATATCATTTTACGACAGGGTTCACGCGTGAATCATGAAACCTTCGAATACAGCCAATCCCATCGTACGATTGATCGGCCGTTGATAATTGTGGCGGCTGAAAACAATTGTCATTTGAATATCACGGCCCTAAACCTAAGCCGTAACTTCCTCATTATCTTCACCTGGGATTGGGAATCTCTGGGATGTGACTGTGAGTAACCCCAGAGTGCAGTCTGGACGATGGGGCGGGGCGACACTTTGAGGCGGGGCGACTCGTGTTGGTTTATAATACCGGCCGCAATCTTATTGGTGTAGACGATTCAGGTCTGAGCATGCGCATTCTTTTATGTACGAATGGTACGAGTTTATGAATGATCTACGATGCTGTTTTGCCATACTAAGTGACAACCATTGCGATTTCGGTAACGATCAATTGGATATCGTCCAAGCCTAAAACTTGTTTTTTTTTGTCAGTGTTTATTTAAAAACATTCAATCCTGCAGAGTAAATATTTAATTGACAAATTGTTCATACAATATATAGTATGCTTTTACCCCAAAATTCAGCAACTGCAAATCCACGTTTCACTCTGGAGAATTGTTTCTGTGAATTCTAAATGAGACTTGATGTGCTTGCAAGTTCCACAAACAAACAAAAAAATAAATTGGTAGCCTAGCCTGTTTTCTGGTAAGTAGGTCTGTCGAGATACTGATGCATTCAGGTGTTATTGCACCTGTCGTCAATACCTTTTAAATTGTTCCGCTTGTTGTTACTACGTCATTGGTCACATGACAAAGTCAACATTGCGGATCATAGATATATACACTAGATGTCGCCTTGGCTGCGGCAGTTCATTAGAACCATAGACAGTAAAAGAAATGGACACAGCGACCCATTCAACGAGGGCCCTGTCCCAAATGGAACCCTAAGCACTCGCGGTCTTCCTCTGAGTCCGCACTTTCGTAACGTAATGCCGCTTTGACTGTCGGGAAGAAGTCTGCTGTGGAGTCCGCATCAGCACGGGCTCGGCAAAAGTGCGCATCAAGGGCGCAAATCGACCACACGGGGTGCTCGCGAGCACCCTTCTGAGATCTAAAAATGACAAATGGGACACACTATGGTCTCACGGACTTAACGGACACGCGCACGCGGCAGCCATCGTAAGTCCACAAGACCAAAAGTGCATATTAGGGGTGCTTCTCATTTCTTATTTGTGCATCCTCGTTTCCTTTCCTCGCTTCTCAGCTCCACCCCCTGCAGGATGTGAGGGAAGGCTGCAAGGAAAGGAAAGGAGGACGGAGGAATCGAAGGAAAGTTTTTTTTATACTTTGGAATACTTGATCACTCGAGCGTCACTTCACTGCGTCATCAGCAAAGGATCTGCCCTTATGTTGTTAAAGTTTGTTTATTTAAGAAATTCATAATAAATAATAATAAAGCAAGATACCTTGTTGAAATATGTGAGTTGTGTGGTTTATGTAAACTACAAAAGTAAAGTATAAATTCAAATGATTGTGACAGATGTGAAGGGGGAGGAGGATTGATACGTGCGTCGTTTAGTCGATAAAACTCTTCCGCAAAGGGTACACCTGTGTATCCTCGCTCATAGCTCCTCTGGAAGCCTCCTCACTCCTCGATCCTAGCCTCCTCGCGGTGCAATTAGAGAATTGAGATGTCCTTCAAGATGGCTGAGCTCGATTGGTTTCCGGGTCATAGGATGTAGGACGGAGGAGCGAGGAGACGAGGAGGGATATTGAGAAGCACCCGAAGTGTGCCATTTGGGACCGGGCCGGAGAGAGTTGAAGGAGCCCAACGTGGGCACTAACCTGAGTTTGATGACGTAGATGTCACGTGAGCAACCTGACTGACAGTTGTAAATCTTTTAGTAGCTGAATGATGATCAGAAGTTTCCAAGGCCGAAGTATCGGGGCTCTCCAGAAATAAGGGCTTTGACTAGGAGGCGCAAAGCTAATCTCGAACGGTCAATGACGCATCAGAGTAAAGAGTAAACTCACATTGACGTGTGTGTGTTTTGGAAATGAAATCGTTTAGTATTGTAAAAACATAATATAATGTTTATTAATATATTACAATACTATTAATAATTATAATAATTAATTTAATATAACATATTACGCTATATAATTACAATATGACATGATAAAAGAAGTGGCTAAAATCGACTTTAAAATAGCCTTTAGGATTGTAATCGTTTGAGTAGCCTATCTGCAGTTCTAGTAGCCTAATTTTAGTTAGTTAGTTTATTTTATTTTGAACATGTTTATGTATATATCCATTAGATTTAAATATTTGGCTAGTACACACACACACACACATAATACAATCAAAAATAACAGATAAATAAATGCATGTAGGCTACAGCACAATCTTCCAAAATTATTAAAAATGATTCAAATATAGGCACATATGCAAATAATTTTTTCCCTTCTTTTTCGTTTCCTTCTACATCAAACATAATCATTACCCATCCAAAAAATACTTCTTAGTATGAGCCCAGGAACCATACTATAAAATACTGTCCCCTCGAGTCATTTTCGTATCCATTCAATAGTATGACCATATAATATTCCAATATATAAAGAATTGTGAGCTAGGTGTTAAATCATGTAGTTTTGGCTAATAAATCATGGTCACAAACACTTGAACAAACCCGTTTTTCTTTATTTCACGTTGTAGGCATTTTGTACATATGGCTTCCGAACGGGATCACATTCATCTTCAAGCGTAGATCTGTAAATAAATAAAGGAACAACGCTAACCACGATAGACATTGAGATGTTTTTTTTCTTCTTCCATTGCCTGTATAATTTCCTGATAATTAATTTCCCCATCCCCCGTAGGTGTAGTAGTAGATAAATAATTTAAAGTTCGTGGATAAATGTTAGCCTACTTCATAAGTATTCACTTGCCACATATCGAATTATTTCCAATTCCTCAAAAACGTTGTTTAAATAATCTGTCGCGTTGCTTTTATGGACTCTGTCTATCTATGCCATGGGCTGACTTTAGACAGTAAAAGACTGCCTGCGAGACTGTGCGAGCTTCTCCTCCTGTCTATACGGTAACTTCTCTACTGTGCGACGGACAGTCGAGTGACGCAATTTTTAGCCTATTTTTACAAGAATGGCTTCTACGGGGCCATAACGTAAGATACAAAGTAATGGAGCCTTTTATACATGGTCGTGTTTCTTTAGAAATAAATAATGGACTTAATTGAGTCTTTGGACGCCTCAGATGTAAAGTTATTCGCTGTAAAAGTGACGCCAAAATGAATGGGAGTCAATGGGATGCTAACAGCAGGTGATAGCCAGCTACAATGGCGGCCCCCGGAGGCAGCTTCAACTTCCGGCTGATGGATTACCCCCTTGATTAGAACGAATGCGTCAATAGAGCCGCCATCTTGGAACAGGGGAGCCCCTCCACTTTAATGCATCAGCGTCATTGTAGACAAAGGTCTAACGGAAATAAAATCACCATAAATCATCATGAATGCGATTTTCTCGTTTTTTTTGGTTCGTTCCCACGGTCAGACATGTATTTATCATTGATTCCAGAAAAAAAATAAAAACTTTTTAAAAAACATACTTCCTAGTTCAGATTTCATTCGTGTGAACATCATACACAGCACAAAAGTCTGCCACCATCAATTAATTAGAAGTAAAGGCACAAGGCAGAGATAGCAGCGTTACCAGCTACTTCCTATGACAAGACCCCTGTTCCAAGATGGCGGCGGTTTTGTCGCATGCTTAGAACCCCATATGTCTGTGATTGCGGATGATGGCCCTGTCCCAAATGGCACACTCCGGACTTGTGGACTTTCCCCATGCTGCCTTGCTGCAGCATGATTTTATTCACGCTGCTAGTCTGGATACCATGGACCAGATTTTCCCCTCATCTAGGGAACCGATCACAGAACGGGGAGAGAGCAGCAAGACGATGACGACGTCTATGCGACACACTGAAGCAGTTTGTTTATGCCTATGG
The DNA here is from genome assembly GCA_030578255.1 of Tiaroga cobitis. Classification (NCBI taxonomy): domain Eukaryota; kingdom Metazoa; phylum Chordata; class Actinopteri; order Cypriniformes; family Leuciscidae; genus Tiaroga; species Tiaroga cobitis. The sequence goes on along the minus strand of JAROOI010000501.1, from coordinate 1,169 downwards.
TTTATACCCATAGACAGTAAGAGAAATGGACACAGCGACCCCATAGACTTCAACGGAGAAAAGTGAAGTCAATTACAAGCACTCACTTCCTGATGGCTGAGCGCACTGCGCAGGCTCAAACTGAGCTTGACGACGTAGATGTGACGTGAGCAACCTGTCTGACAGTTGTACGTCTTCTAGTAGCTGTGCCAAGAGCAATCTGAATCATTCCCTTCCGAATCTTGCAGAGCCGGAGATCGTGAGTATTGGCTGTCCATGAGCTAGCAGCAGGAGCAACTTTATGACTCTCTATGGGCTTCTCCCTTGACTTTATCGGACTTTATGCCTCCACATCCCCCCGATTGCGCGCAAGCTTCTACTTCTGTCTACATGGTCATTTCTCTACTGTGCGACAGAGAGTCGCGTGTTATGACGCAATCGTTAGCCTATTTGTACAAAAACTGCTTCTACGGGGCCATAACGTAAGATACAAGGTAATGGAGCCTTTTATACATTGTCGTGTTTCTTTAGAAATAAACAATGGACAAATGGAGTCTTTTAACGCCTCAGATGTAAAGTTATTCGCTGTCAAATTGACGCCAAAATGAATGGGAGTCAATGGAATGCTAACAGCGTTTCCGGCAGGTGGATTACCCCCTTGTTTATACCTATGGATCCAACAGGGCAGCAGACGCGAAGTTACCTTTCGATGCAAGCGAGCGTGAGCGGCACTTTAGCAGCGCGTCAGCGTAACTACATCGTCACTGCAGACGCACAAGAGTATTCACACTGGAAGCGTTTGTACTGTGTCACAGCAGCGGCTCCAAAGCTACATATATAAGCAAGGAAGCAATTCTTTGTTTTTAGAAGTTGGTCATTTATAACATTGATAGTCTTGAAAGTTTGTTATGGGGAGGTGTACAACATTCGCATAAATGTTAAACAACAAAACAACCCAGAAAATGGCTCCAATCTATTAGTTTCAGTCATACTTTCGATAAGTTTACAAGACTGCAAACTCCGCGGATAAAAAAAACGAAATAAACCACACACTGCTAGCCTATGTAGCGTAGCAGGTACGGCGACTGAAGGCGGCGAGATGAAGGCCAGCGGCTTCAGATGCAGAGGCTCGTCCCGCAGAAAGCTTTTTCTCAGACGGCGCGGCTTCTTCACTCCGGATCCAGCGATGC
>JAROOI010000500.1:15000-24988 GCA_030578255.1 Tiaroga cobitis | reverse complement strand
TCCCAGGCAGGGTGCGGGTCTCCTGGGCACGAACGAAGCCCAACGCCCATGGTGACATTGACTCTGGGCTTGACAATGATGCCAAGCTGGCTCTGAAAAACATGAAACTTCCAGGAAAATGACGGTCTGACTTTTCTGAAAAGCGCATCCCAGGCAGGGTGCGGGTCTCCTGGGCACCAATAAAGCCAAAAGCCCATGTTGAAATTGACCCTGGGCTTGACTGTGAAGCCCAGATTTCGAAAAAGACAGAGTCCAAAAGTGTGATGTCGACTCAAAGCTCCATGCGCTCAAGACCTCCCTGGCCAGCCCAGGGAAGGTGGCCCGCCCTGGGCCAGACTCAGATTTGCCCGCCACTCCTGGAGCTCCGTCTGGAGGAAAGACGGTCGTAACACGGGCCTTGGGGCTCTTGTAGGGGAGGCCGAGAGGCCTTCCCTGGGCGCGAACACAGGCAAAGAGAGCCCCTGGCCGGCTTGACTCTGGATTCAAAAAATCGGAAAATCGACAGAGTCCATGAACGAACTGTTGGTCCAGACCTCCAGGGCCTTCAAGGCAGTGACCCAAAGCCAGAGAGGGTGCACTCTGGCTGGGGAAGTGAGTTCAATCTCCGCGGGGGTGGAGCTCTGAAAAACATGAAACTTCCAGGAAAATGACGGTCTGACTTTACTGAAAAGCGCATCCCAGGCAGGGTGCGGGTCTCCTGGGCACGAACGAAGCCCAATGCCCATGGTGACATTGACTCTGGGCTTGACAATGATGCCAAGCTGGCTCTGAAAAACATGAAACTTCCAGGAAAATGACGGCCTGATTTGTCTGAAAAGCGCATCCCAGGCAGGGTGCGGGTCTCCTGGGCACGAACGGAGCCCAATGCCCATGTTGAAATTGACCCTGGGCTTGACTGTGAAGCCCAGATATCGAAAAAGACAGAGTCCAAAAGTGTAATGTCGACTCAAAGCTCCACGCGCTCAAGACCTCCCTGGCCAGCCCAGGGAAGGTGGCCCGCCCTGGGCCAGACTCAGATTTGCCCGCCACTCCTGGAGCTCCGTCTGGAGGAAAGACGGTCGTAACACGGGCCTTGGGGCTCTTGTAGGGGAGGCCGAGAGGCCTCCTCTGGGCGCGAACACGGACAAAGAGAGCCCCTGGCCGGCTTGACTCTGGATTCAAAAAATCGGAAAATCGACAGAGTCCATGAACGAACTGTTGGTCCAGACCTCCAGGGCCTTCAAGGCAGTGACCCAAAGCCAGAGAGGGTGCACTCTGGCTGGGGAAGTGAGTTCAATCTCCGCGGGGGTGGAGCTCTGAAAAACATGAAACTTCCAGGAAAATGACGGTCTGACTTTTCTGAAAAGCGCATCCCAGGCAGGGTGGGGGTCTCCTGGGCACCAATGAAGCCAAAAGCCCATGTTGAAATTGACCCTGGGCTTGACTGTGAAGCCCAGATTTCGAAAAAGACAGAGTCCAAAAGTGTGATGTCGACTCAAAGCTCCACGCGCTCAAGACCTCCCTGGCCAGCCCAGGGAAGGTGGCCCGCCCTGGGCCAGACTCAGATTTGCCCGCCACTCCTGGAGCTCCGTCTGGAGGAAAGACGGTCGTAACACGGGCCTTGGGGCTCTTGTAGGGGAGGCCGAGAGGCCTTCTCTGGGCGCGAACACGGACAAAGAGAGCCCCTGGCCGGCTTGACTCTGGATTCAAAAATCGGAAAATCGACAGAGTCCATGAACGCACTGTTGGTCCAGACCTCCAGGGCCTTCAAGGCAGTGACCCAAAGCCAGAGAGGGTGCACTCTGGCTGGGGAAGTGAGTTCAATCTCCGCGGGGGTGGAGCTCTGAAAAACATGAAACTTCCAGGAAAATGACGGTCTGACTTTACTGAAAAGCGCATCCCAGGCAGGGTGCGGGTCTCCTGGGCACGAACGAAGCCCAATGCCCATGGTGACATTGACTCTGGGCTTGACAATGATGCCAAGCTGGCTCTGAAAAATATGAAACTTCCAGGAAAATGAAGGTCTGATTTGTCTGAAAAGCGCATCCCAGGCAGGGTGCGGGTCTCCTGGGCACGAACGAAGCCCAATGCCCATGTTGAAATTGACCCAGGGCTTGACAATGATGCCAAGCTGGCTCTGAAAAACATGAAACTTCCAGGAAAATGACGGTCTGACCTTTCTGAAAAGTGCATCCCAGGCAGGGTGCGGGTCTCCTGGGCACCAATAAAGCCAAAAGCCCATGTTGAAATTGACCCTGGGCTTGACTGTGAAGCCCAGATTTCGAAAAAGACAGAGTCCAAAAGTGTAATGTCGACTCAAAGCTCCATGCGCTCAAGACCTCCCTGGCCAGCCCAGGGAAGGTGGCCCGCCCTGGGCCAGACTCAGATTTGCCCGCCACTCCTGGAGCTCCGTCTGGAGGAAAGACGGTCGTAACACGGGCCTTGGGGCTCTTGTAGGGGAGGCCGAGAGGCCTCCTCTGGGCGCGAACACGGACAAAGAGAGCCCCTGGCCGGCTTGACTCTGGATTCAAAAATCGGAAAATCGACAGAGTCCATGAACGCACTGTTGGTCCAGACCTCCAGGGCCTTCAAGGCAGTGACCCAAAGCCAGAGAGGGTGCACTCTGGCTGGGGAAGTGAGTTCAATCTCCGCGGGGGTGGAGCTCTGAAAAACATGAAACTTCCAGGAAAATGACGGTCTGACTTTTCTGAAAAGCGCATCCCAGGCAGGGTGGGGGTCTCCTGGGCACCAATGAAGCCAAAAGCCCATGTTGAAATTGACCCTGGGCTTGACTGTGAAGCCCAGATTTCGAAAAAGACAGAGTCCAAAAATGTGCTGTATACTCAAAGCTACATGCTCTCAGACCTCCCTGTCCAGCCCAGGGAAGGTGGCCCGTCCTGGGCCAGATTCAGATTTGCCCGCGACCCCATGGAGCTCATTCTGGAGCGAAGACGGTCCCAAAACGGACCTTCGGGGGTTTATGGAGGAGGGTAAGTGTGTTGGTTGGGACAGGGCGGCCAACACACCGCATCATCAGACCGTCGTGAGTCCCACTCGGGTGGGTGTCTGAAATCCAGATTACGCCGCGCGATGGCGTAGCTCTGGAAGTACGAAACCTCCATGGAACAGACGGTATGACTTTTCTGAAAAGCGCGTTGCCCAGGCAGGTTGCGGCTGTCCTGGGCACGAATAATGCCCAAAGCCCGTCTTGAAGTTGACCCCGGTCTTGACTCTGAAGCCCAGACTTCGAAAAAAGACAGAGTCCAAAAATCTCCCGGGACTCAAAGCTCCATGCTCTCAGACCTCCCTGTCCAGCCCAGGGAAGGTGGCCCGTCCTGGGCCAGATTCAGATTTGCCCGCCGCACATGGAGCTCCTGTCAGAGCGAAGACGGTCCTAAAACGGACCTTCGGGGGGTTATGGAGGAGGGCAAGTGTGTTGGTCGGGACAGGGCGGCCAACACACCGCATCATCAGACCGTCGTGAGTCCCACTCGGGTGGGTGTCTGAAATCCAGATTACGCCGCGCGATGGCGTAGCTCTGGAAGTACGAAACCTCCATGGAACAGACGGTATGACTTTTCTGAAAAGCGCGTTGCCCAGGCAGGTTGCGGCTGTCCTGGGCACGAATAATGCCCAAAGCCCGTCTTGAAGTTGACCCCGGTCTTGACTCTGAAGCCCAGACTTCGAAAAAAGACAGAGTCCAAAAATCTCCCGGGACTCAAAGCTCCATGCTCTCAGACCTCCCTGTCCAGCCCAGGGAAGGTGGCCCGTCCTGGGCCAGATTCAGATTTGCCCGCCGCACATGGAGCTCCTGTCAGAGCGAAGACGGTCCTAAAACGGACCTTCGGGGGGTTATGGAGGAGGGTAAGTGTGTTGGTCGGGACAGGGCGGCCAACACACCGCATCATCAGACCGTCGTGAGTCCCACTCGGGTGGGTGTGTGAAATCCAGATTACGCCGCGCGATGGCGTAGCTCTGGAAGTACGAAACCTCCATGGAACAGACGGTATGACTTTTCTGAAAAGCGCGTTGCCCAGGCAGGTTGCGGCTGTCCTGGGCACGAATAATGCCCAAAGCCCGTCTTGAAGTTGACCCCGGTCTTGACTCTGAAGCCCAGATTTCGAAAAAAAGACAGAGTCCAAAAATCTCCCGGGACTCAAAGCTCCATGCTCTCAGACCTCCCTGTCCAGCCCAGGGAAGGTGGCCCGTCCTGGGCCAGATTCAGATTTGCCCGCCGCACATGGAGCTCCTGTCAGAGCGAAGACGGTCCTAAAACGGACCTTCGGGGGGTTATGGAGGAGGGCAAGTGTGTTGGTTGGGACAGGGCGGCCAACACACCGCATCACCAGACCGTCGTGAGTCCCACTCGGGTGGGTGTATGAAATCCAGATTACGCCGCGCGATGGCGTAGCTCTGGAAGTACGAAACCTCCATGGAACAGACGGTATGACTTTTCTGAAAAGCGCGTTGCCCAGGCAGGTTGCGGCTGTCCTGGGCACGAACAATGCCCAAAGCCCGTCTTGAAGTTGACCCCGGTCTTGACTCTGAAGCCCAGATTTCGAAAAAGAAAGAGTCCAAAAATTTGCTGTCGGCTCGAAGCTCCATGCTCTCAGACCTCCCTGTCCGGCCCAGGGAAGGTGGCCCGTCCTGGGCATTATTCAGATTTGCCCGCCGCACATGGAGCTCCTGTCAGAGCGAAGACGGTCCTAAAACGGACCTTCGGGGGGTTATGGAGGAGGGTAAGTGTGTTGGTCGGGACAGGGCGGCCAACACACCGCATCATCAGACCGTCGTGAGTCCCACTCGGGTGGGTGTGTGAAATCCAGATTACGCCGCGCGATGGCGTAGCTCTGGAAGTACGAAACCTCCATGGAACAGACGGTATGACTTTTCTGAAAAGCGCGTTGCCCAGGCAGGTTGCGGCTGTCCTGGGCACGAATAATGCCCAAAGCCCGTCTTGAAGTTGACCCCGGTCTTGACTCTGAAGCCCAGATTTCGAAAAAGAAAGAGTCCAAAAATTTGCTGTCGGCTCGAAGCTCCATGCTCTCAGACCTCCCTGTCCAGCCCAGGGAAGGTGGCCCGTCCTGGGCCAGATTCAGATTTGCCCGCGACACCATGGAGCTCCTGTCAGAGCGAAGACGGTCCTAAAACGGACCTTCGGGGGTTTATGGAGGAGGGTAAGTGTGTTGGTCGGGACAGGGCGGCCAACACACCGCATCATCAGACCGTCGTGAGTCCCCACTCGGGTGGGTGTGTGAAATCCAGATTACGCCGCGCGATGGCGTAGCTCTGGAAGTACGAAACCTCCATGGAACAGACGGTATGACTTTTCTGAAAAGCGCGTTGCCCAGGCAGGTTGCGGCTGTCCTGGGCACGAATAATGCCCAAAGCCCGTCTTGAAGTTGACCCCGGTCTTGACTCTGAAGCCCAGATTTCGAAAAAGAAAGAGTCCAAAAATTTGCTGTCGGCTCGAAGCTCCATGCTCTCAGACCTCCCTGTCCAGCCCAGGGAAGGTGGCCCGTCCTGGGCCAGATTCAGATTTGCCCGCCGCACATGGAGCTCCTGTCAGAGCGAAGACGGTCCTAAAACGGACCTTCGGGGGTTTATGGAGGAGGGTAAGTGTGTTGGTCGGGACAGGGCGGCCAACACACCGCATCATCAGACCGTCGTGAGTCCCACTCGGGTGGGTGTGTGAAATCCAGATTACGCCGCGCGATGGCGTAGCTCTGGAAGTACGAAACCTCCATGGAACAGACGGTATGACTTTTCTGAAAAGCGCGTTGCCCAGGCAGGTTGCGGCTGTCCTGGGCACGAATAATGCCCAAAGCCCGTCTTGAAGTTGACCCCGGTCTTGACTCTGAAGCCCAGATTTCGAAAAAGAAAGAGTCCAAAAATTTGCTGTCGGCTCGAAGCTCCATGCTCTCAGACCTCCCTGTCCAGCCCAGGGAAGGTGGCCCGTCCTGGGCCAGATTCAGATTTGCCCGCGACACCATGGAGCTCCTGTCAGAGCGAAGACGGTCCTAAAACGGACCTTCGGGGGTTTATGGAGGAGGGTAAGTGTGTTGGTCGGGACAGGGCGGCCAACACACCGCATCATCAGACCGTCGTGAGTCCCACTCGGGTGGGTGTGTGAAATCCAGATTACGGCCGCGCGATGGCGTAGCTCTGGAAGTACGAAACCTCCATGGAACAGACGGTATGACTTTTCTGAAAAGCGCGTTGCCCAGGCAGGTTGCGGCTGTCCTGGGCACGAATAATGCCCAAAGCCCCGTCTTGAAGTTGACCCCGGTCTTGACTCTGAAGCCCAGATTTCGAAAAAGAAAGAGTCCAAAAATTTGCTGTCGGCTCGAAGCTCCATGCTCTCAGACCTCCCTGTCCAGCCCAGGGAAGGTGGCCCGTCTTGGGCCAGATTCAGATTTGCCCGCGACACCATGGAGCTCCTGTCAGAGCGAAGACGGTCCCAAAACGGACCTTCGGGGGTTTATCGAGGAGGGTGAGTGTGTTGGTCGGGACAGGGCGGCCAACACACCGCATCATCAGACCGTCGTGAGTCCCACTCGGGTGGGTGTGTGAAATCCAGATTACGCCGCGCGATGGCGTAGCTCTGGAAGTACGAAACCTCCATGGAACAGACGGTATGACTTTTCTGAAAAGCGCGTTGCCCAGGCAGGTTGCGGCTGTCCTGGGCACGAATAATGCCCAAAGCCCGTCTTGAAGTTGACCCCGGTCTTGACTCTGAAGCCCAGATTTCGAAAAAGAAAGAGTCCAAAAATTTGCTGTCGGCTCGAAGCTCCATGCTCTCAGACCTCCCTGTCCAGCCCAGGGAAGGTGGCCCGTCCTGGGCATTATTCAGATTTGCCCGCCGCACATGGAGCTCCTGTCAGAGCGAAGACGGTCCTAAAACGGACCTTCGGGGGTTTATGGAGGAGGGTAAGTGTGTTGGTCGGGACAGGGCGGCCAACACACCGCATCATCAGACCGTCGTGAGTCCCACTCGGGTGGGTGTGTGAAATCCAGATTACGGCCGCGCGATGGCGTAGCTCTGGAAGTACGAAACCTCCATGGAACAGACGGTATGACTTTTCTGAAAAGCGCGTTGCCCAGGCAGGTTGCGGCTGTCCTGGGCACGAATAATGCCCAAAGCCCGTCTTGAAGTTGACCCCGGTCTTGACTCTGAAGCCCAGATTTCGAAAAAGAAAGAGTCCAAAAATTAGCTGTCGGCTCGAAGCTCCATGCTCTCAGACCTCCCTGTCCAGCCCAGGGAAGGTGGCCCGTCCTGGGCCAGATTCAGATTTGCCCGCGACACCATGGAGCTCCTGTCAGAGCGAAGACGGTCCCAAAACGGACCTTCGGGGGTTTATCGAGGAGGGTGAGTGTGTTGGTCGGGACAGGGCGGCCAACACACCACATCATCAGACCGTCGTGAGTCCCACTCAGAGTCACTCTCCTCTCGGACAAGGTGGTGTTCAACAGGCGCCTCCGGGTTGCCTGGGGCCCGGAGGGGCGCACCCTCTCCTTCGGGCCGTCACGTCGGGGTGCCTGGTCGATTGGAACTTGGGACGCGCCTGGGGATGGCCCCTGCCCGGTCGAAAGACCGCTTTGGGCAGCTTGCTCCTCCCCGCTCTGCGCGTCGGCTCTAGGCGCGGCCTCCCTCCGGGGAAAGCAGGCCGCGTCGACCCTCGGGAGACTCAGAAGGCCCGTCTGAAACGGATGTCCGCGGAGGCGGCGGTGGCGGCGGGTGCGTCGGGAGGCTCGGACGGTCGAGGAGGTATTTAGGGGGGCCCCTCTGTCACGTCTCAGAGCCTAACTTCGCCCTGCGCCTCACCCCGCTTTGAAAGCACCCTTCCCGGTTACGGCCTCGACCCAGAGGCCTCCCTCCAACCCCCCCCAGACGGATGTATCCTCGCGCGCCCTATGAGCGGCCGTGCCGTCCTCGAGCCATCCCTCGACCGGGGGCTCGAGCGGAGCGAGACCCGTGTGTAGGAAGCCAGCGCGCCGCGGTTTCGTCCGTTCTGGGGCTCCTCGGTTGATCCCGGGGTAAATAAAAACCATATGCTTGTCGAACGGTCGGTTTGGGCTAGACTCGGGCCCCAAAAAAATCGACCAAGACGGATGGATCCTCGCGCGCCCTATGAGCGGCCGTGCCGTCCTCGAGCCATCCCTCGACCGGGGGCTCGAGCGGAGCGAGACCCGTGTGTAGGAAGCCAGCGCGCCGCGGTTTCGTCCGTTCAGGGGCTCCTCGGTTGATCCCGGGGTAAATAAAAACCATATGCTTCGCTCGGACAAGGGACAAGGTACACGAACCAGAACCAGAACCAGAACAAGGATCAGAGTGCCCCCCCGTGGTGGTCAGACCGGGAGGGGAATCGGCCTGACCCCAGCCCAGATAAAAGGGCAACGAGACTTACAGTAAACGCGGGTCTGGATTGGACACCCAGGACCCCTAACTGCTTTGCGTCCGGGCGGAGGTGCACCGCCCCTGGGTGCGTGTGCTCATGGTGAATGGCCACGCTGGAGGAAAATGCCAAGATATACATAAATGTATGCAAACAAGAGCTGCAGACCTTCCTGCTCTTCTCGGACAAGGTGACGGTCAACAGGCGCCTCCGGGTTGCCTTGGGCCCGGGAGGAGAGCACCCCCTCCTCCGGGCCGTCGCTGCTAGGGGTCGCCTGGTCGATTGGAAGTCGGGACGCGCCTGGGGACGGCCCCTGCCCGGTCGAAAGACCGCTCTGGGCAGCTTGCTCCTCCCCGCTCTGCGCGTCGGCTCTAGACGCGGCCTCCCTCCGGGGAAAGCAGGCCGCGTCGACCCCCTCGGGAGACTCAGAAGGCCCGTCTGAAACGGATGTCCGCGGAGGCGGCGGTGGCGGCGGGTGCGTCGTGGGGCTCGGACGGTCGGGGAGGTATTTAGGGTGGCCTCCTCTGTCACGTCTCAGAGCCTAACTTCGCCCTGCGCCTCACCCCGCTTTGAAAGCACCCTTCCCGGTTACGGCCTCGACCCAGAGGCCTCCCTCCAAACCCCCCCCGGGGCGGATGGATCCTCGCGCGCCCTATGAGCGGCCGTGCCGTCCTCGAGCCATCCCTCGACCGGGGGCTCGAGCGGAGCGAGACCCGTGTGTAGGAAGCCAGCGCGCCGCGGTTCCGTCTGTCCTTGGGGCTCCTCGGCTGATCCCGGGGTAAGAAACGTACGCTTGTCGAGCGATCGGTCTGGGTAAACGGTGAAACGACTCCAGGGGCTTGAGACACCCCTGGAGGAAAAAGCGGTGAGAAACAAAAACGGACAGAGTCCGTCAAGTGGCGTACGAATGAGATTCCCACGCTGACTCGGCTCCCCGGCTGACGACCGGGGAGAGTGCCTCGGGTTCGGGCACGCGTGCATCCGTCTGCTTGACGGAGCTCACATCGGAGGAAAGACGGTCCTAAAACGGACCTTTGGGGGTTTGTCGAGGAGGGGACAAGCGCCCCGCTCGGACAAGGTGACGGACGAAGCGGTGCTCGGTCTCGGTCTCGGTCTCGGGTTCTCTACATCCTGGGGAGGATGCATCATCTGGGGTGGTAGGCGGTGACGAGGGCGCTCTGGAGGAAAAGTCCACCTCCGAAAAACGAACAGAGTCCGTAAACGTGCTGTCGAAAGATTTTCCCAGGGTTTCCCGACTCCCCGGCTGGCGACCGGGGAGGGCGCCTCAGACTCGGGCGCGTTGGAATCGGTTGGGCGCGACGGAGCACCCGTCGGTGCCGAGACGGTCCTTAAACGGACCTTCGGGGTTTTGTCGAGGAGGGGACAAAGGCCCCGCTCGGACAAGGTGACGGACGAAGCGGTGCTAGGTCTCGGTCTCACTACATCCTGGGGAGGATGTGCCATCTGGGGCGGTAAGCGTTGACGGGGGCGCTCTGGAGGAAAAGTCCCCCTCCGAAAAACGAACAGAGTCCGTAAACGTGCTGTCGAAATATTTTCCCAGGGTTTCCCGACTCCCCGGCTGGCAACCGGGGAGGGCGCCTCAGACTCGGGCG
>JAROOI010000500.1:0-5000 GCA_030578255.1 Tiaroga cobitis | reverse complement strand
CCGGGCCTTCAACACATGTGCTGAAATCCTCAGTGCCTTACGGGGATTCACCGGGCCTTCAACACATGTGCTGAAATCCTCAGTGCCTTACGGGGATTCACCGGGCCTTCAACACATGTGCTGAAATCCTCAGTGCCTTACGGGGATTCACCGGGTCCCTGCCCAGAGCTCTGGTTCTCTGCGGAGGGTGGACCGAGTTGGCGGTCCCCGCCCAGAGCTCTGGTTCTCTGCGTCGGGCAGAGGGTGGACCGAGTCGGGGGTCCCCTCCCAGAGCTCTGGTTCTCCGAGTCGGGCGGAGGGTGGACCTCGGTGGGGGTCCAGGGCCGGGCCCCTGGTTCCCTCGACGCGGTGGGGGGGCAGACCGTGGGTCTCCCCCAGGCCCAAAGTCCCGGTTCCCCGAGTCGGGTAAACGGCGGGAGTAACCATGACTCTCTTAAGGTAGGGGGGAACCAGTGAACCGGTGTATCTCAGTGATGAAGCCGAGTTGGGGCTCCATCCTCTGGGCGCGGGGGGGTCTCCCGGTGGACCCCCCAGGCCCAGAGTGCGGAGCCCCAACTCGGCTTATTTTTTTGGATACGCTGGGTCAAAGTTGAAATTTGAAACAGGCATATCTCTGGGACCAAGCCGAGTTGGGGCTCCACACGCCCGGTGTGGGGGGGTCTCCTCGAGGTCCCCCCCAGGCCCAGAGTGTGGGGCCCCGACTCGGCTTACTTTTCGAGTTACATCCGGTCAAAGTTGAAATTTCAAACAGGCATATCTCCGGAACCAAGCCGAGTTGGGGCTCCACACGCCCGGTGTGGGGGGGTCTCCTCGAGGTCCCCCAACGCCCAGAGCGTCGCGCCCCAACTCGGCTTCCTCTCCGAGTTACGCCCGGTCAAAGCTGGACAGGAAGTGGCCGTATCTCGGGACCGGAAGGTCCCCGTGGCTCGGGACGGCGGGAGAAGCAGGGTCCCCTAGGGTGGCCCCGGCACCCGCCGTCCCGAGCCGCTGGGCCCTTCGGGTCCCGAGACACGGCCGGTTACGCGCGGGGGACTTTTGGACAAAACGGCCCGTGTCTCGGAAAGGGGAGGGCCCAGCGGCTCGCCCTTTCGGGTGTCGGGGGCTCCCCCCGGGCCCTCTCGAACCCCGCCTCCCCGGGCCCCTGGGACCTTTCCTTCCGATGGGCGCCCCGTCCCGTCGGGCCCCTTTTCTCCGGGACCGGGGGGCCCCGGAGCTCGGGGGTGGGCTCGTTGCGAGGGGCCCACCCAGACCCTACTTTGACCCGAGTCTGGCGCCTCTGGGCGGCCGGGTCCCCGAGTTACGGCCGTTCAAAGTCGGGGCCCTTTTCGAGGTCTGAAAATTCCTCAGAGTCAAAAACGTGCAGTGGGAGTGGACTTCCAGGACCCCAGAGGCTCTGGTGGCGGGCCGAGGAAGGTTCACCGTCCTCGGGCAAGGCCAGATGGCCCCCGCGGTCCTGGAAGTCCCTTCGGAGACATGGGTGACAGGCAAATCCACTGAACGAATGGGACATTTGGTTTTTGGCAAATATCTCGAAAACCGCACGGCGAAAAAATCTCAAACTCGGGTCGTTTGTGGGCCTCGATGGGCCCTATCCAACGAGCCCACCCCCGTCCCAGAGGGCCTCTGGGTCAGGGAGTTACGTCCGGTCAAAGGCGTAACATTTGTCGGCTCACATCTCGAGAACCCCTCGCTCAATATTCCCCAAACTCTGATCGATCGTAGTGCCGGAGGGGGCCTTTCGAAGGAGCCCACCCACGAGGTCCAACTCGCCCGGGTCCCCGAGTTACGCCCGGTCAAAGCTGGACCGGAAGTGGCCGTATCTCGGGACCGGAAGGTCCCAGTGGCTCGGGACGGCGGGAGAAGCAGGGTCCCCTAGGGTGGCCCCGGCACCCGCCGTCCCGAGCCGCTGGGCCCTTCGGGTCCCGAGACACGGCCGGTTACGCGCGGGGGACTTTTGGACAAAACGGCCCGTGTCTCGGAAAGGGGAGGGCCCAGCGGCTCGCCCTTTCGGGTGTCGGGGGCTCCCCCCGGGCCCTCTCGGACCCCGCCTCCCCGGGCCCCTGGGACCTTTCCTTCCGATGGGCGCCCCGTCCCGTCGGGCCCCTTTTCTCCGGGACCGGGGGGCCCCGGAGCTCGGGGGTGGGCTCGTTGCGAGGGGCCCACCCAGACCCTACTTTGACCCGAGTCTGGTGCCTCTGGGCGGCCGGGTCCCCGAGTTACGGCCGTTCAAAGTCGGGGCCCTTTTCGAGTTCTGAAAATTCCTCAGAGTCAAAAACGTGCAGTGGGAGTGGACTTCCAGGACCCCAGAGGCTCTGGTGGCGGGCCGAGGAAGGTTCACCGTCCTCGGGCAAGGCCAGATGGCCCCCGCGGTCCTGGAAGTCCCTTCGGAGACATGGGTGACAGGCAAATCCACTGAACGAATGGGACATTTGGTTTTCCCCGAATATCTCGAAAACCACACGGCGAAAAAATCTCAAACTCGGGTCGTTTGTAGGCCTCGATGAGCCCTATCCAAAGAGCCCACCCCCGTCCCAGAGGGCCTCTGGGTCAGGGAGTTACGTCCGGTCAAAGGCGCACCTTTGTCGGCTCACATCTCGAGAACCCCTCGGTCAATATTCCCCAAACTCTGATCGATCGTAGTGCTGGACGGGGCCTTTCGAAGGAGCCCACCCACGAGGTCCAACTCGCCCGGGTCCCCGAGTTACGGCCGTTCAAAGTCGGGGGGCCCTTTTCGAGGTCTGAAAATTCCTCAGAGTCAAAAACCTGCAGTGGGTGTGGACTTCCAGGGCACCAGATGCTCTGGTGGCAGGCCGGGGAAGGTTCACCGTCCTCGGGCAAGGCCAGATGGCCCCCGCGGTCCTGGAAGTCCCCTCGGAGACATGGGTGACAGGCAAATCCACTGAACGAATGGGACATTTGGTTTTCCCCGAATATCTCGAAAACCACACGGCGAAAAAATCTCAAACTCGGGTCGTTTGTAGGCCCCGATGGGCCCTATCCAAAGAGCCCACCCCCGTCCCAGAGGGCCTCTGGGTCAGGGAGTTACGTCCGGTCAAAGGCGCACCTTTGTCGGCTCACATCTCGAGAACCCCTCGGTCAATATTCCCCAAACTCTGATCGATCGTAGTGCTGGACGGGGCCTTTCGAAGGAGCCCACCCAAGAGGTCCAACTCGCCCGGGTCCCCGAGTTACGACCGTTCAAAGTCGGGGGGGCCCTTTTCGAGGTCTGAAAATTCCTCAGAGTCAAAAACGTGCAGTGGGTGTGGACTTCCAGGGCACCAGAGGCTCTGGTGGCGGGCCGAGGAAGGTTCACCGTCCTCGGGCAAGGCCAGATGGCCCCCGCGGTCCTGGAAGTCCCTTCGGAGACATGGGTGACAGGCAAATCCACTGAACGAATGGGACATTTGGTTTTCCCCGAATATCTCGAAAACCACACGGCGAAAAAATCTCAAACTCGGGTCGTTTGTAGGCCCCGATGGGCCCTATCCAAAGAGCCCACCCCCGTCCCAGAGGGCCTCTGGGTCAGGGAGTTACGTCCGGTCAAAGGCGCACCTTTGTCGGCTCACATCTCGAGAACCCCTCGGTCAATATTCCCCAAACTCTGATCGATCGTAGTGCCGGACGGGGCCTTTCGAAGGAGCCCACCCACGAGGTCCAACTCGCCCGGGTCCCCGAGTTACGACCGTTCAAAGTCGGGGCCCTTTTCGAGGTCTGAAAATTCCTCAGAGTCAAAAACGTGCAGTGGGTGTGGACTTCCAGGGCACCAGATGCTCTGGTGGCGGGCCGGGGAAGGTTCACCGTCCTCGGGCAAGGCCAGATGCCCCCCGCGGTCCTGGAAGTCCCTTCGGAGACATGGGTGACAGGCAAATCCACTGAACGAATGGGACATTTGGTTTTCCCCGAATATCTCGAAAACCACACGGCGAAAAAATCTCAAACTCGGGTCGTTTGTAGGCCTCGATGAGCCCTATCCAAAGAGCCCACCCCCGTCCCAGAGGGCCTCTGGGTCAGGGAGTTACGTCCGGTCAAAGGCGCACCTTTGTCGGCTCACATCTCGAGAACCCCTCGGTCAATATTCCCCAAACTCTGATCGATCGTAGTGCCGGACGGGGCCTTTCGAAGGAGCCCACCCACGAGGTCCAACTCGCCCGGGTCCCCGAGTTACGGCCGTTCAAAGTCGGGGCCCTTTTCGAGGTCTGAAAATTCCTCAGAGTCAAAAACCTGCAGCGGGTGGGGACTTCCAGGACCCCAGAGGCTCTGGTGGCACGCCGAGGAAGGTTCACCGTCCTCGGGCACGGCCAGGTGGCCCCCGCGGTCCTGGAAGTCCCCTCGGAGACACGGGTGACAGCCTCACCCACTGAACGAATGGAAAAATTTTAGTTTTCCCCGAATATCTCGAAAACCACACGGCGAAAAAATCTCAAACTCGGGTCGTTTGTAGGCCTCGAAGGGCCCTATCCAACGAGCCCACCCCCGTCCCCGAGGGCCTCGGGGTCAGGGAGTTACGTCCGGTCAAAGGCGCAGCTTTGTCGGCTCATATCTCGAGAACCCCTCGCTCAATATCCCCCAAACTCTAATCGATCGTAGTGCCGGACGGGGCCTTTCGAAGGAGCCCACCCACGAGGTCCAACTCGCCCGGGTCCCCGAGTTACGGCCGTTCAAAGTCGGGGGTCCCAGCGAACGGCGATCCGGTAGGGGGCGTCCCCGAGGCCCGCCACCGGCCTGGTTCGAGCAAGGGCCCCCGTGGGACCTCCCCACCCGAATTTGAGCCCTCTGGGCCTCCGCGTCGCCGAGATACGGGCGATTTTCTCCCGAGATCGTGACGTCATCGGCGGCCGCCATTTTGGATCGCGCCCGACGGTTTTCGGCTAATATCTCCGCGAAAACAGCACCAAAAATCACGAAACTCGTATCAGTTTTTTCAGCTCGACGAGACGGATCGAACGAGCCCGGTGCCCGCCGGATCCGTCGAGATTTGGCCGAGATATTTGCGTTTTTCG
>JAROOI010000499.1:15000-25057 GCA_030578255.1 Tiaroga cobitis | reverse complement strand
TGGACTCTGTCTTTTTCGAAATCTGGGCTTCACAGTCAAGCCCAGGGTCAATTTCAACATGGGCATTGGGCTCCGTTCGTGCCCAGGAGACCCGCACCCTGCCTGGGATGCGCTTTTCAGACAAATCAGACCCGTCATTTTCCTGGAAGTTTCATGTTTTTCAGAGCCAGCTTGGCATCATTGTCAAGCCCAGAGTCAATGTCACCATGGGCATTGGGCTTCGTTCGTGCCCAGGAGACCCGCACCCTGCCTGGGATGCGCTTTTCAGTAAAGTCAGACCGTCATTTTCCTGGAAGTTTCATGTTTTTCAGAGCTCCACCCCCGCGGAGATTGAACTCACTTCCCCAGCCAGAGTGCACCCTCTCTGGCTTTGGGTCACTGCCTTGAAGGCCCTGGAGGTCTGGACCAACAGTTCGTTCATGGACTCTGTCGATTTTCCGATTTTTGAATCCAGAGTCAAGCCGGCCAGGGGCTCTCTTTGCCTGTGTTCGCGCCCAGGGAAGGCCTCTCGGCCTCCCCTACAAGAGCCCCAAGGCCCGTGTTACGACCGTCTTTCCTCCAGACGGAGCTCCAGGGATGGCGGACAAATCTGAGTCTGGCCCAGGGCGGGCCACCTTCCCTGGGCTGGCCAGGGAGGTCTTGAGCGCGTGGAGCTTTGAGTCGACATTACACTTTTGGACTCTGTCTTTTTCGAAATCTGGGCTTCACAGTCAAGCCCAGGGTCAAATTCACCGTGGGCATTGGGCTTCGTTCGTGCCCAGGAGACCCGCACCCTGCCTGGGATGCGCTTTTCAGTAAAGTCAGACCGTCATTTTCCTGGAAGTTTCATGTTTTTCAGAGCTCCACCCCCGTGGAGATTGAACTCACTTCCCCAGCCAGAGTGCACCCTCTCTGGCTTTGGGTTACTGCCTTGAAGGCCCTGGAGGACCAGGGTCAAGCCCAGGGCCCTGGAGCTTATCCCCACCCAGAGTGACACTGGGTGGGGACTCACGACGGTCTGGCGAGGGTGGCGTTTGTGTGTGCGCTTCTCTCTTTCCTACATCACCCCGGAGGCCCGTTTTAGGACCGTCTCGGCTCCAGACGGAGCTCCATGAGTGGCGGGCAAATCTGAGTCTGGCCCAAGGCGGGCCACCTTCCCTGGGCTGACCAGGGAGGTCTTGAGAGCATGGAGCTTTGAGTCGACATTACACTTTTGGACTCTGTCTTTTTCGAAATCTGGGCTTCACAGTCAAGCCCAGGGTCAAATTCACCATGGGCATTGGGCTTCGTTCGTGCCCAGGAGACCCGCACCCTGCCTGGGATGCGCTTTTCAGACAAATCAGGCCGTCATTTTCCTGGAAGTTTCATGGTTTTCAGCGCTCCACCCCCGTGGAGATTGAACTCACTTCCCCAGCCAGAGTGCACCCTCTCCGGCTTTGGGTCACTGCCTTGAAGGCCCTGGAGGTCTGGACCAACAGTTCGTTCATGGACTCTGTCGATTTTCCGATTTTTGAATCCAGAGTCAAGCCGGCCAGGGGCTCTCTTTGCCTGTGTTCGCGCCCAGGGAAGGCCTCTCGGCCTCCCCTACAAGAGCCCCAAGGCCCGTGTTACGACCGTCTTTCCTCCAGACGGAGCTCCAGGAGTGGCGGGCAAATCTGAGTCTGGCCCAGGGCGGGCCACCTTCCCTGGGCTGGCCAGGGAGGTCTTGAGCGCATGGAGCTTTGAGTCGACATCACACTTTTGGACTCTGTCTTTTTCGAAATCTGGGCTTCACAGTCAAGCCCAGGGTCAATTTCAACATGGGCTTTTGGCTTTATTGGTGCCCAGGAGACCCGCACCCTGCCTGGGATGCGCTTTTCAGAAAAGTCAGACCGTCATTTTCCTGGAAGTTTCATGTTTTTCAGAGCCAGCTTGGCATCATTGTCAAGCCCAGAGTCAATGTCACCATGGGCATTGGGCTTCGTTCGTGCCCAGGAGACCCGCACCCTGCCTGGGATGCGCTTTTCAGTAAAGTCAGACCGTCATTTTCCTGGAAGTTTCATGTTTTTCAGAGCTCCACCCCCGTGGAGATTGAACTCACTGCCCCAGCCAGAGTGCACCCTCTCCGGCTTTGGGTCACTGCCTTGAGGACCAGGGCCTTCAGGCTTGGCACCAGTGTCAAGCCCGGGGCCCTGGAGCTTATCCCCACCCAGAGTGACTCTGGGTGGGACTCACGACGGTCTGGCGAGGGTGGCGTTTGTGTGTGCGCTTCTCTCTTTCCTACATCACCCCGGAGGCCCGTTTTAGGACCGTATCGGCTCCAGACGGAGCTCCATGAGTGGCGGGCAAATCTGAGTCTGGCCCAGGGCGGGCCACCTTCCCTGGGCTGGCCAGGAAGGTCTTGAGCGCATGGAGCTTTGAGTCGACATTACACTTTTGGACTCTGTCTTTTTCGAAATCTGGGCTTCACAGTCAAGCCCAGGGTCAAATTCACCGTGGGCATTGGGCTTCGTTCGTGCCCAGGAGACCCGCACCCTGCCTGGGATGCGCTTTTCAGACGAGTCAGGCCGTCATTTTCCTGGAAGTTTCATGTTTTTCAGAGCTCCACCCCCGTGGAGATTGAACTCACTGCCCCAGCCAGAGTGCACCCTCTCCGGCTTTGGGTCACTGCCTTGAGGACCAGGGCCTTCAGGCTTGGCACCAGTGTCAAGCCCGGGGCCCTGGAGCTTATCCCCACCCAGAGTGACTCTGGGTGGGACTCACGACGGTCTGGCGAGGGGTGGCGTTTGTGGGTGCGCTTCTCTCTTTCCTACATCACCCCGGAGGCCCGTTTCAGGACCGTCTCGGCTCCAGGCGGAGAGCCAGGGGTGGCGGGGCAAACCCGCCTCCGGCCCAGGTCGGAGCACCCTCCCTGGGCTGGCCGAGGAGACCCGTGCGCCTGGAGCTTACGGCGCACCGCTCCGTCGTGGACTCTGGTTTTGGAGCGAGCCCGACCCCGGGAGCCAAGCCTCCTCGAAGGGACCAAGCCCCAGGGCCAAGCCCCCGGGAACGCCAAGCCTCCGTGGAGGGCAAAGCCCCCCACAGCCAGGGTCAAGCGGCGGGGAGAGACGGGCCCTCTCCTCCCCACAAAGCCCACGTGGCGCGTTGCGGGCGACCCATTTCCCCGACGGTTCCTCCAGAACCGCGGGGCTGGCCGCTCCAAGCCGGGTATACAACACTTTGGGCGGCCAGGAGCCCCCCCTTGCGAGAAAAAGCAGTTTGAAGGACGGTGACCCCACCGCACAAGCTCCAAACGCCCGTAACTCGGCGAAGGCGGGTCCGATCAACGCCAAATTTTGATCGATTGTAGAAGGGGACGAGACCTTTCGAACGAGCCCGCCCCCAGCCTCGTGGGCCCCCGGGGGCCCGAGATACAGCCCCCCAAAGCGAACCGGAAGCGAAAAACGCAAATATCTCGGCCAAATCTCGACGGATCCGGCGGGCACCGGGCTCGTTCGATCCGTCTCGTCGAGCTGAAAAAACTGATACGAGTTTCGTGATTTTTGGTGCTGTTTTCGCGGAGATATTAGCCGAAAACCGTCGGGCGCGATCCAAAATGGCGGCCGCCGATGACGTCACGATCTCGGGAGAAAATCGCCCGTATCTCGGCGACGCGGAGGCCCAGAGGGCTCAAATTCGGGTGGGGAGGTCCCACGGGGGCCCTTGCTCGAACCAGGCCGGTGGCGGGCCTCGGGGACGCCCCCTACCGGATCGCCGTTCGCTGGGACCCCCGACTTTGAACGGCCGTAACTCGGGGACCCGGGCGAGTTGGACCTCGTGGGTGGGCTCCTTCGAAAGGCCCCGTCCGGCACTACGATCGATTAGAGTTTGGGGGATATTGAGCGAGGGGTTCTCGAGATATGAGCCGACAAAGCTGCGCCTTTGACCGGACGTAACTCCCTGACCCCGAGGCCCTCGGGGACGGGGGTGGGCTCGTTGGATAGGGCCCTTCGAGGCCTACAAACGACCCGAGTTTGAGATTTTTTCGCCGTGTGGTTTTCGAGATATTCGGGGAAAACTAAAATTTTTCCATTCGTTCAGTGGGTGAGGCTGTCACCCGTGTCTCCGAGGGGACTTCCAGGACCGCGGGGGCCACCTGGCCGTGCCCGAGGACGGTGAACCTTCCTCGGCGTGCCACCAGAGCCTCTGGGGTCCTGGAAGTCCCCACCCGCTGCAGGTTTTTGACTCTGAGGAATTTTCAGACCTCGAAAAGGGCCCCGACTTTGAACGGCAGTAACTCGGGGACCCGGGCGAGTTGGACCTCGTGGGTGGGCTCCTTCGAAAGGCCCCGTCCGGCACTACGATCGATCAGAGTTTGGGGAATATTGACCGAGGGGTTCTCGAGATGTGAGCCGACAAAGGTGCGCCTTTGACCGGACGTAACTCCCTGACCCAGAGGCCCTCTGGGACGGGGGTGGGCTCTTTGGATAGGGCCCATCGAGGCCTACAAACGACCCGAGTTTGAGATTTTTTCGCCGTGTGGTTTTCGAGATATTCGGGGAAAACCAAATGTCCCATTCGTTCAGTGGATTTGCCTGTCACCCATGTCTCCGAAGGGACTTCCAGGACCGCGGGGGGCATCTGGCCTTGCCCGAGGACGGTGAACCTTCCCCGGCCCGCCACCAGAGCATCTGGTGCCCTGGAAGTCCATACCCACTGCACGTTTTTGACTCTGAGGAATTTTCAGACCTCGAAAAGGGCCCCGACTTTGAACGGTCGTAACTCGGGGACCCGGGCGAGTTGGACCTCGTGGGTGGGCTCCTTCGAAAGGCCCCGTCCGGCACTACGATCGATCAGAGTTTGGGGAATATTGACCGAGGGGTTCTCGAGATGTGAGCCGACAAAGGTGCGCCTTTGACCGGACGTAACTCCCTGACCCAGAGGCCCTCTGGGACGGGGGTGGGCTCTTTGGATAGGGCCCATCGGGGCCTACAAACGACCCGAGTTTGAGATTTTTTCGCCGTGTGGTTTTCGAGATATTCGGGGAAAACCAAATGTCCCATTCGTTCAGTGGATTTGCCTGTCACCCATGTCTCCGAAGGGACTTCCAGGACCGCGGGGGCCATCTGGCCTTGCCCGAGGACGGTGAACCTTCCTCGGCCCGCCACCAGAGCCTCTGGTGCCCTGGAAGTCCACACCCACTGCACGTTTTTGACTCTGAGGAATTTTCAGACCTCGAAAAGGGCCCCCCGACTTTGAACGGCCGTAACTCGGGGACCCGGGCGAGTTGGACCTCTTGGGTGGGCTCCTTCGAAAGGCCCCGTCCAGCACTACGATCGATCAGAGTTTGGGGAATATTGACCGAGGGGTTCTCGAGATGTGAGCCGACAAAGGTGCGCCTTTGACCGGACGTAACTCCCTGACCCAGAGGCCCTCTGGGACGGGGGTGGGCTCTTTGGATAGGGCCCATCGAGGCCTACAAACGACCCGAGTTTGAGATTTTTTCGCCGTGTGGTTTTCGAGATATTCGGGGAAAACCAAATGTCCCATTCGTTCAGTGGATTTGCCTGTCACCCATGTCTCCGAAGGGACTTCCAGGACCGCGGGGGCCATCTGGCCTTGCCCGAGGACGGTGAACCTTCCTCGGCCCGCCACCAGAGCCTCTGGTGCCCTGGAAGTCCACACCCACTGCACGTTTTTGACTCTGAGGAATTTTCAGACCTCGAAAAGGGCCCCCCGACTTTGAACGGCCGTAACTCGGGGACCCGGGCGAGTTGGACCTCTTGGGTGGGCTCCTTCGAAAGGCCCCGTCCAGCACTACGATCGATCAGAGTTTGGGGAATATTGACCGAGGGGTTCTCGAGATGTGAGCCGACAAAGGTGCGCCTTTGACCGGACGTAACTCCCTGACCCAGAGGCCCTCTGGGACGGGGGTGGGCTCTTTGGATAGGGCCCATCGAGGCCTACAAACGACCCGAGTTTGAGATTTTTTCGCCGTGTGGTTTTTGAGATATTCGGGGAAAACCAAATGTCCCATTCGTTCAGTGGATTTGCCTGTCACCCATGTCTCCGAGGGGACTTCCAGGACCGCGGGGGCCATCTGGCCTTGCCCGAGGACGGTGAACCTTCCCCGGCCTGCCACCAGAGCATCTGGTGCCCTGGAAGTCCACACCCACTGCAGGTTTTTGACTCTGAGGAATTTTCAGACCTCGAAAAGGGCCCCCCGACTTTGAACGGCCGTAACTCGGGGACCCGGGCGAGTTGGACCTCGTGGGTGGGCTCCTTCGAAAGGCCCCGTCCAGCACTACGATCGATCAGAGTTTGGGGAATGTTGACCGAGGGGTTCTCGAGATGTGAGCCGACAAAGGTGCGCCTTTGACCGGACGTAACTCCCTGACCCAGAGGCCCTCTGGGACGGGGGTGGGCTCTTTGGATAGGGCTCATCGAGGCCTACAAACGACCCGAGTTTGAGATTTTTTCGCCGTGTGGTTTTCGAGATATTCGGGGAAAACCAAATGTCCCATTCGTTCAGTGGATTTGCCTGTCACCCGTGTCTCCGAAGGGACTTCCAGGACCGCGGGGACCACCTGGCCGTGCCCGAGGACGGTGAACCTTCCTCGGCCCGCCACCAGAGCCTCTGGGGTCCTGGAAGTCCCCACCCACTGCACGTTTTTGACTCTGAGGAATTTTCAGAACTCGAAAAGGGCCCCGACTTTGAACGGCCGTAACTCGGGGACCCGGCCGCCCAGAGGCGCCAGACTCGGGTCAAAGTAGGGTCTGGGTGGGCCCCTCGCAACGAGCCCACCCCCGAGCTCCGGGGCACCCCGGTCCCGGAGAAAAGGGGCCCGACGGGACGGGGCGCCCATCGGAAGGAAAGGTCCCAGGGGCCCGGGGAGGCGGGGTCCGAGAGGGCCCGGGGGGAGCCCCCGACACCCGAAAGGGCGAGCCGCTGGGCCCTCCCCTTTCCGAGACACGGGCCGTTTTGTCCAAAAGTCCCCCGCGCGTAACCGGCCGTGTCTCGGGACCCGAAGGGCCCAGCGGCTCGGGACGGCGGGTGCCGGGGCCACCCTAGGGGACCCTGCTTCTCCCGCCGTCCCGAGCCACTGGGACCTTCCGGTCCCGAGATACGGCCACTTCCGGTCCAGCTTTGACCGGGCGTAACTCGGGGACCCGGGCGAGTTGGACCTCGTGGGTGGGCTCCTTCGAAAGGCCCCCTCCGGCACTACGATCGATCAGAGTTTGGGGAATATTGAGCGAGGGGTTCTCGAGATGTGAGCCGACAAAGGTTACGCCTTTGACCGGACGTAACTCCCTGACCCAGAGGCCCTCTGGGACGGGGGTGGGCTCGTTGGATAGGGCCCGTCGAGGCCCACAAACGACCCGAGTTTGAGATTTTTTCGCCGTGCGGTTTTCGAGATATTTGCCGAAAACCAAATGTCCCATTCGTTCGGTGGATTTGCCCGTCACCCTTGTCTCCGATGGGACTTCCAGGACCGCGGGGGCCACCTGGCCTTGCCCGAGGACGGTGAACCTTCCTCGGCCCGCCACCAGAGCCCCTGGTGCCCTGGAAGTCCACACCCACTGCACGTTTTTGACTCTGAGGAATTTCCAGACCTCGAAAAGGGCCCCGACTTTGAACGGCCGTAACTCGGGGACCCGGCCGCCCAGAGGCGCCAGACTCGGGTCAAAGTAGGGTCTGGGTGGGCCCCTCGCAACGAGCCCACCCCCGAGCTCCGGGGCCCCCCGGTCCCGGAGAAAAGGGGCCCGACGGGACGGGGCGCCCATCGGAAGGAAAGGTCCCAGGGGCCCGGGGAGGCGGGGTCCGAGAGGGCCCGGGGGGAGCCCCCGACACCCGAAAGGGCGAGCCGCTGGGCCCTCCCCTTTCCGAGACACGGGCCGTTTTGTCCAAAAGTCCCCCGCGCGTAACCGGCCGTGTCTCGGGACCCGAAGGGCCCAGCGGCTCGGGACGGCGGGTGCCGGGGCCACCCTAGGGGACCCTGCTTCTCCCGCCGTCCCGAGCCACGGGGACCTTCCGGTCCCGAGATACGGCCACTTCCTGTCCAGCTTTGACCGGGCGTAACTCGGAGAGGAAGCCGAGTTGGGGCGCGACGCTCTGGGCGTTGGGGGACCTCGAGGAGACCCCCCCACACCGGGCGTGTGGAGCCCCAACTCGGCTTGGTTCCGGAGATATGCCTGTTTGAAATTTCAACTTTGACCGGATGTAACTCGAAAAGTAAGCCGAGTTGGGGCCCCACACTCTGGGCCTGGGGGGGACCTCGAGGAGACCCCCCCCCCACACCGGGCGTGTGGAGCCCCAAC
The DNA here is from genome assembly GCA_030578255.1 of Tiaroga cobitis. NCBI lineage: Eukaryota > Metazoa > Chordata > Actinopteri > Cypriniformes > Leuciscidae > Tiaroga > Tiaroga cobitis. The sequence continues at coordinate 16,801 of JAROOI010000499.1, read as the reverse complement.
TCGGCTTGGTCCCAGAGATATGCCTGTTTCAAATTTCAACTTTGACCCAGCGTATCCAAAAAAAAAAGCCGAGTTGGGGCTCCGCACTCTGGGCCTGGGGGGTCCACCGGGAGACCCCCCCGCGCCCAGAGGATGGAGCCCCAACTCGGCTTCATCACTGAGATACACCGGTTCACTGGTTCCCCCCTACCTTAAGAGAGTCATGGTTACTCCCGCCGTTTACCCGACTCGGGGAACCGGGACTTTGGGCCTGGGGGAGACCCACGGTCTGCCCCCCCACCGCGTCGAGGGAACCAGGGGCCCGGCCCTGGACCCCCACCGAGGTCCACCCTCCGCCCGACTCGGAGAACCAGAGCTCTGGGAGGGGACCCCCGACTCGGTCCACCCTCTGCCCGACGCAGAGAACCAGAGCTCTGGGCGGGGACCGCCAACTCGGTCCACCCTCCGCAGAGAACCAGAGCTCTGGGCAGGGACCCGGTGAATCCCCGTAAGGCACTGAGGATTTCAGCACATGTGTTGAAGGCCCGGTGAATCCCCGTAAGGCACTGAGGATTTCAGCACATGTGTTGAAGGCCCGGTGAATCCCCGTAAGGCACTGAGGATTTCAGCACATGTGTTGAAGGCCCGGTGAATCCCCGTAAGGCACTGAGGATTTCAGCACATGTGTTGAAGGCCAGGACCAGAGCTCTGGGCAGGGACCCCCAACTCGGTCCACCCTCTGCCCGACGCAGAGAACCAGAGCTCTGGGCAGGGACCCCCAACTCGGTCCACCCTCCGCCCGAATCGGAGAACCAGAGCTCTGGGCGGGGACCCCCAACTCGGTCCACCCTCCGCCCGACTCGGAGAACCAGAGCTCTGGGCAGGGACCCCCAACTCGGTCCACCCTCCGCCCGACTCGGAGAACCAGAGCTCTGGGCGGGGACCCCCAACTCGGTCCACCCTCTGCCCGACGCAGAGAACCAGAGCTCTGGGCAGGGACCCCCAACTCGGTCCACCCTCCGCCCGACTCGGAGAACCAGAGCTCTGGGCAGGGACCCCCAACTCGGTCCACCCTCTGCCCGACGCAGAGAACCAGAGCTCTGGGCGGGGACCCCCAACTCGGTCCACCCTCTGCCCGACGCAGAGAACCAGAGCTCTGGGCGGGGACCCCCAACTCGGTCCACCCTCTGCCCGACGCAGAGAACCAGAGCTCTGGGCAGGGACCCCCAACTCGGTCCACCCTCTGCCCGACGCAGAGAACCAGAGCTCTGGGCGGGGACCCCCAACTCGGTCCACCCTCTGCCCGACGCAGAGAACCAGAGCTCTGGGCGGGGACCCCCAACTCGGTCCACCCTCTGCCCGACGCAGAGAACCAGAGCTCTGGGCAGGGACCCCCAACTCGGTCCACCCTCCGCCCGAATCGGAGAACCAGAGCTCTGGGCGGGGACCCCCAACTCGGTCCACCCTCCGCCCGACTCGGAGAACCAGAGCTCTGGGCAGGGACCCCCAACTCGGTCCACCCTCCGCCCGACTCGGAGAACCAGAGCTCTGGGCGGGAACCCCCAACTCGGTCCACCCTCTGCCCGACGCAGAGAACCAGAGCTCTGGGCAGGGACCCCCAACTCGGTCCACCCTCTGCCCGACGCAGAGAACCAGAGCTCTGGGCGGGGACCCCCAACTCGGTCCACCCTCTGCCCGACGCAGAGAACCAGAGCTCTGGGCGGGGACCCCCAACTCGGTCCACCCTCTGCCCGACGCAGAGAACCAGAGCTCTGGGCGGGGACCCCCAACTCGGTCCACCCTCTGCCCGACGCAGAGAACC
>JAROOI010000499.1:0-5000 GCA_030578255.1 Tiaroga cobitis | reverse complement strand
ACGCGTGCCCGAACCCGAGGCACTCTCCCCGGTCGTCAGCCGGGGAGCCGAGTCAGCGTGGGAATCTCATTCGTACGCCACTTGACGGACTCTGTCCGTTTTTGTTTCTCACCGCTTTTTCCTCCAGGGGTGTCTCAAGCCCCTGGAGTCGTTTCACCGTTTACCCAGACCGATCGCTCGACAAGCGTACGTTTCTTACCCCGGGATCAGCCGAGGAGCCCCAAGGACAGACGGAACCGCGGCGCGCTGGCTTCCTACACACGGGTCTCGCTCCGCTCGAGCCCCCGGTCGAGGGATGGCTCGAGGACGGCACGGCCGCTCATAGGGCGCGCGAGGATCCATCCGCCCCGGGGGGGGTTTGGAGGGAGGCCTCTGGGTCGAGGCCGTAACCGGGAAGGGTGCTTTCAAAGCGGGGTGAGGCGCAGGGCGAAGTTAGGCTCTGAGACGTGACAGAGGAGGCCACCCTAAATACCTCCCCGACCGTCCGAGCCCCACGACGCACCCGCCGCCACCGCCGCCTCCGCGGACATCCGTTTCAGACGGGCCTTCTGAGTCTCCCGAGGGGGTCGACGCGGCCTGCTTTCCCCGGAGGGAGGCCGCGTCTAGAGCCGACGCGCAGAGCGGGGAGGAGCAAGCTGCCCAGAGCGGTCTTTCGACCGGGCAGGGGCCGTCCCCAGGCGCGTCCCGACTTCCAATCGACCAGGCGACCCCTAGCAGCGACGGCCCGGAGGAGGGGGTGCTCTCCTCCCGGGCCCAAGGCAACCCGGAGGCGCCTGTTGACCGTCACCTTGTCCGAGAAGAGCAGGAAGGTCTGCAGCTCTTGTTTGCATACATTTATGTATATCTTGGCATTTTCCTCCAGCGTGGCCATTCACCATGAGCACACGCACCCAGGGGCGGTGCACCTCCGCCCGGACGCAAAGCAGTTAGGGGTCCTGGGTGTCCAATCCAGACCCGCGTTTACTGTAAGTCTCGTTGCCCTTTTATCTGGGCTGGGGTCAGGCCGATTCCCCTCCCGGTCTGACCACCACGGGGGCACTCTGATCCTTGTTCTGGTTCTGGTTCTGGTTCGTGTACCTTGTCCCTTGTCCGAGCGAAGCATATGGTTTTTATTTACCCCGGGATCAACCGAGGAGCCCCTGAACGGACGAAACCGCGGCGCGCTGGCTTCCTACACACGGGTCTCGCTCCGCTCGAGCCCCCGGTCGAGGGATGGCTCGAGGACGGCACGGCCGCTCATAGGGCGCGCGAGGATCCATCCGTCTTGGTCGATTTTTTTGGGGCCCGAGTCTAGCCCAAACCGACCGTTCGACAAGCATATGGTTTTTATTTACCCCGGGATCAACCGAGGAGCCCCAGAACGGACGAAACCGCGGCGCGCTGGCTTCCTACACACGGGTCTCGCTCCGCTCGAGCCCCCGGTCGAGGGATGGCTCGAGGACGGCACGGCCGCTCATAGGGCGCGCGAGGATACATCCGTCTGGGGGGGGTTGGAGGGAGGCCTCTGGGTCGAGGCCGTAACCGGGAAGGGTGCTTTCAAAGCGGGGTGAGGCGCAGGGCGAAGTTAGGCTCTGAGACGTGACAGAGGGGCCCCCCTAAATACCTCCTCGACCGTCCGAGCCTCCCGACGCACCCGCCGCCACCGCCGCCTCCGCGGACATCCGTTTCAGACGGGCCTTCTGAGTCTCCCGAGGGTCGACGCGGCCTGCTTTCCCCGGAGGGAGGCCGCGCCTAGAGCCGACGCGCAGAGCGGGGAGGAGCAAGCTGCCCAGAGCGGTCTTTCGACCGGGCAGGGGCCGTCCCCAGGCGCGTCCCGAGTTCCAATCGACCAGGCGACCCCTAGCAGCGACGGCCCGGAGGAGGGGGTGCGCTCCTCCCGGGCCCGAGGCAACCCGGAGGCGCCTGTTGACCGTCACCTTGTCCGAGAAGAGCAGGAAGTTCTGCGAGAGAGCGTGGAGCTCTTGTTTGCATACATTTATGTATATCTTGTCATTTTCCTCCAGCGTGGCCATTCACCATGAGCACACGCACCCAGGGGCGGTGCACCTCCGCCCGGACGCAAAGCAGTTAGGGGTCCTGGGTGTCCAATCCAGACCCTCGTTTACTGTAAGTCTCGTTGCCCTTTTATATCTGGGCTGGGGTCAGGCCGATTCCCCTCCCGGTCTGACCACCACGGGGGCCACTCTGATCCTTGTTCTGGTTCTGGTTCTGGTTCCTGTACCTTGTCCCTTGTCCGAGCGGAGGGTTGTTACTCCCCTCCTCCACAAAGCCCCAAAGGTCCATCTTGGGACCGTCTCAGCTCCAGGCGAGCTCCGGCAGACAAACCGATCCAACTGTGCCCGGGACCGAGGCACTCTCCCCTGGGCTCATCGGGGGAGATATAACAGCATGGAGCTTTGAAGCCATCGCACATTTTTGGACTTGGTCGATTTTAGTTTTTGGGGCCCGAGTCTAGCCCAAACCGACCGTTCGACAAGCATATGGTTTTTATTTACCCCGGGATCAACCGAGGAGCCCCAAGGACAGACGAAACCGCGGCGCGCTGGCTTCCTACACACGGGTCTCGCTCCGCTCGAGCCCCCGGTCGAGGGATGGCTCGAGGACGGCACGGCCGCTCATAGGGCGCGCGAGGATCCATCCGCCTTGGTCGATTTTTTTTTGGGCCCGAGTCTAGCCCAAACCGACCGTTCGACAAGCATATGGTTTTTATTTACCCCGGGATCAACCGTGGAGCCCCAGAACGGACGAAACCGCGGCGCGCTGGCTTCCTACACACGGGTCTCGCTCCGCTCGAGCCCCCGGTCGAGGGATGGCTCGAGGACGGCACGGCCGCTCATAGGGCGCGCGAGGATCCATCCGTCTGGGGGGGGTTGGAGGGAGGCCTCTGGGTCGAGGCCGTAACCGGGAAGGGTGCTTTCAAAGCGGGGTGAGGCGCAGGGCGAAGTTAGGCTCTGAGACGTGACAGAGGGGCCCCCCTAAATACCTCCTCGACCGTCCGAGCCTCCCGACGCACCCGCCGCCACCGCCGCCTCCGCGGACATCCGTTTCAGACGGGCCTTCTGAGTCTCCCGAGGGTCGACGCGGCCTGCTTTCCCCGGAGGGAGGCCGCGCCTAGAGCCGACGCGCAGAGCGGGGAGGAGCAAGCTGCCCAAAGCGGTCTTTCGACCGGGCAGGGGCCATCCCCAGGCGCGTCCCAAGTTCCAATCGACCAGGCACCCCGACGTGACGGCCCGAAGGAGAGGGTGCGCCCCTCCGGGCCCCAGGCAACCCGGAGGCGCCTGTTGAACACCACCTTGTCCGAGAGGAGAGTGACTCTGAGTGGGACTCACGACGGTCTGATGATGTGGTGTGTTGGCCGCCCTGTCCCGACCAACACACTCACCCTCCTCGATAAACCCCCGAAGGTCCGTTTTGGGACCGTCTTCGCTCTGACAGGAGCTCCATGGTGTCGCGGGCAAATCTGAATCTGGCCCAGGACGGGCCACCTTCCCTGGGCTGGACAGGGAGGTCTGAGAGCATGGAGCTTCGAGCCGACAGCTAATTTTTGGACTCTTTCTTTTTCGAAATCTGGGCTTCAGAGTCAAGACCGGGGTCAACTTCAAGACGGGCTTTGGGCATTATTCGTGCCCAGGACAGCCGCAACCTGCCTGGGCAACGCGCTTTTCAGAAAAGTCATACCGTCTGTTCCATGGAGGTTTCGTACTTCCAGAGCTACGCCATCGCGCGGCGTAATCTGGATTTCACACACCCACCCGAGTGGGACTCACGACGGTCTGATGATGCGGTGTGTTGGCCGCCCTGTCCCGACCAACACACTTACCCTCCTCCATAAACCCCCGAAGGTCCGTTTTAGGACCGTCTTCGCTCTGACAGGAGCTCCATGTGCGGCGGGCAAATCTGAATAATGCCCAGGACGGGCCACCTTCCCTGGGCTGGACAGGGAGGTCTGAGAGCATGGAGCTTCGAGCCGACAGCAAATTTTTGGACTCTTTCTTTTTCGAAATCTGGGCTTCAGAGTCAAGACCGGGGTCAACTTCAAGACGGGCTTTGGGCATTATTCGTGCCCAGGACAGCCGCAACCTGCCTGGGCAACGCGCTTTTCAGAAAAGTCATACCGTCTGTTCCATGGAGGTTTCGTACTTCCAGAGCTACGCCATCGCGCGGCGTAATCTGGATTTCACACACCCACCCGAGTGGGACTCACGACGGTCTGATGATGCGGTGTGTTGGCCGCCCTGTCCCGACCAACACACTTACCCTCCTCCATAAACCCCCGAAGGTCCGTTTTAGGACCGTCTTCGCTCTGACAGGAGCTCCATGTGCGGCGGGCAAATCTGAATCTGGCCCAGGACGGGCCACCTTCCCTGGGCTGGACAGGGAGGTCTGAGAGCATGGAGCTTTGAGTCCCGGGAGATTTTTGGACTCTGTCTTTTTTCGAAGTCTGGGCTTCAGAGTCAAGACCGGGGTCAACTTCAAGACGGGCTTTGGGCATTATTCGTGCCCAGGACAGCCGCAACCTGCCTGGGCAACGCGCTTTTCAGAAAAGTCATACCGTCTGTTCCATGGAGGTTTCGTACTTCCAGAGCTACGCCATCGCGCGGCGTAATCTGGATTTCACACACCCACCCGAGTGGGACTCACGACGGTCTGATGATGCGGTGTGTTGGCCGCCCTGTCCCGACCAACACACTTACCCTCCTCCATAAACCCCCGAAGGTCCGTTTTAGGACCGTCTTCGCTCTGACAGGAGCACCATGGTGTCGCGGGCAAATCTGAATCTGGCCCAGGACGGGCCACCTTCCCTGGGCTGGACAGGGAGGTCTGAGAGCATGGAGCTTCGAGCCGACAGCAAATTTTTGGACTCTTTCTTTTTCGAAATCTGGGCTTCAGAGTCAAGACCGGGGTCAACTTCAAGACGGGCTTTGGGCATTATTCGTGCCCAGGACAGCCGCAACCTGCCTGGGCAACGCGCTTTTCAGAAAAGTCATACCGTCTGTTCC
>JAROOI010000498.1:0-25226 GCA_030578255.1 Tiaroga cobitis | reverse complement strand
GAGTCCTTGGTGGATTTTACAGCACCAAAGAATTTACAGGGTACTGCTCACACCATTGCACACGGTTTTGGTAGCTCTAGCGCCACCATGTGTTGATAAACAGTAGGTAATAGGGTGAAATACCAATTTGAGCCCCCATACAATTGAGCCCCCACGGCATTTCTCTGTGTTCCCGGGGTCCCACAGAGCTGAAACTCGGCCCATATACTAATTGGGGGGCGGGAGTCGAGACTTGTGTTTTTTGGAGGTGGGACTTGTGTTTTTTTGGAGGTGCGACTTGTCTTTTTGGTGTGAATTGTGTTTTTTTTGTGAACATATAGCTCCGCCCAGGAAGCAGTCAGCGCCAAAAGCTAGGTACCATTCGAAAGGTCTTGGTCAGGCCTTTAAAATGACACCATACTTGTATCGTTAGGACCTTTGGGGGCGGAGCTATGGGACAAAATACATTTGTGTTTCAAAAAATTATCTCGGCCTAGGAAAGTCGAAACGACTCGTGATTGGTGTCATTGGAAAGGTCTCTGCGAGTGCTTTCCAATGACACCTTGTTTGTGTCGCTGCGACCTTCCTAGGCCGAGATAATTTTTTGATACATGAATATATTTCGTCCCATAGCTCCGCCCAGGAAGCAGCCAGCGACATGAACTAGGTATCATTCGAAAGGGTTTTCTCAGACCTTTCCAACGAGACCACTGGGATGTCTCTGTGATGTGTGAGTCATGAGAGGTTGCTTCTCGACTTTGCAGTGTTTCGAACTGATGCCGTACCACATTTGATGCCGTACCACATTTGATGCCGTACCACATTTGATGCCGTACCACTGGTGGTGTCGCGTCACTGTCTGTCTGTATGTAATAGGGTGAAATACGAATTTGAGCCCCCATACAATTGAGCCCCCAGGGCATTTCTCTGTGTTCCCGGGGTCCCACAGAGCTGAAACTCGGGCCATATACTAACTGGAGGGCGGGGAGTCTATTGCACACGGTTTGGTAGCTCTAGCGCCACCATGTGTCGATAAACAGTAGGTCAGCCGGCTAATGTTGGCCCCTACGGAGCTCAGGTTTTGTCCACAAACACATTAATGGGAGCAGGTTCACTCGAAGGGGCTCGGCCCCGCTCCTCTGGCTCGTTCGGTTTGGTTTTGGGGCACCAGTGAATCTTGGCACAATTGGCAGGTTGAATGAATCACATGTGATGTCACTCCATATATGATGCCGTAACTCTTGTGATGTGTCCATCATATTATTAAACTCTTCTTTTCTTTTCTTATTTTTAGATTCCAGATGACATCCTGAGACGTATCCTGCTTGAGGTCGTAAAAGAAGACGGAGATGTTGCTTTTAACAGACTGTCTTTGACGTGACGCGAATTCCGAGATGTTGTTTCAAACGAATCTTTTCGAAATGATTTGGGGGATGGAAAGAAAGGAGTCCTTGGTGGATTTTACAGCACCAAAGAATTTACAGGGTACTGCTCACACCATTGCACACGGTTTTGGTAGCTCTAGCGCCACCATGTGTTGATAAACAGTAGGTAATAGGGTGAAATACCAATTTGAGCCCCCATACAATTGAGCCCCCACGGCATTTCTCTGTGTTCCCGGGGTCCCACAGAGCTGAAACTCGGCCCATATACTAATTGGGGGGCGGGAGTCGAGACTTGTGTTTTTTGGAGGCGGGACTTGTGTTTTTTTGGAGGTGCGACTTGTCTTTTTGGTGTGAATTGTGTTTTTTTTGTGAACATATAGCTCCGCCCAGGAAGCAGTCAGCGCCAAAAGCTAGGTAGCATTCGAAAGGTCTTGGCGAGGCCTTTAAAATGACACCATACTTGTATCGTTAGGACCTTTGGGGGCGGAGCTATGGGACAAAATACAATTGTGTTTCAAAAAATTATCTCGGCCTAGGAAAGTCGAAACGACTCGTGGTTGGTGTCATTGGAAAGGTCTCTGCGAGTGCTTTCCAATGACACCTTGTTTGTGTCGCTGCGACCTTCCTAGGCCGAGATAATTTTTTGATACATGAATATATTTCGTCCAATAGCTCCGCCCAGGAAGCAGCCAGCGACATGAACTAGGTATCATTCGAAAGGGTTTTCTCAGACCTTTCCAACGAGACCACTGGGATGTCTCTGTGATGTGTGAGTCATGAGAGGTTGCTTCTCGACTTTGCAGTGTTTCGAACTGATGCCGTACCACATTTGATGCCGTACCACATTTGATGCCGTACCACATTTGATGCCGTACCACTGGTGGTGTCGCGTCACTGTCTGTCTGTATGTAATAGGGTGAAATACGAATTTGAGCCCCCATACAATTGAGCCCCCAGGGCATTTCTCTGTGTTCCCGGGGTCCCACAGAGCTGAAACTCGGGCCATATACTAACTGGAGGGCGGGGAGTCTATTGCACACGGTTTGGTAGCTCTAGCGCCACCATGTGTCGATAAACAGTAGGTCAGCCGGCTAATGTTGGCCCCTACGGAGCTCAGGTTTTGTCCACAAACACATTAATGGGAGCAGGTTCACTCGAAGGGGCTCGGCCCCGCTCCTCTGGCTCGTTCGGTTTGGTTTTGGGGCACCAGTGAATCTTGGCACAATTGGCAGGTTGAATGAATCACATGTGATGTCACTCCATATATGATGCCGTAACTCTTGTGATGTGTCCATCACAGGAAGGTCAAAAAGGTCAAGGGCTTTTTCAATGATGCAGAGGTCAGTGAGAGGGTAGGTTTTGGGTAGGGGTCCGGTGGGCGGGGCTTGTTTTTAGCTGGCGTGAGAGGGTAGGTTTTGGGTAGGGGTCCGGTGGGCGGGGCTTGTTTTTAGCTGGCGTGAGAGGGTAGGTTTTGGGTAGGTGTTGTGTTTGCAAATGAATTCGCAACACATCTGATGTCGTACAGAGTGTGATGCCGTACCATATCTGATGTCGTACAGAGTGTGATGCCGTACCATATCTGATCCGTACCATATCTGATGTCGTACAGAGTTTGATGGCGTACCATATCTGATGTCGTACAGAGTGTGATGTCGTACCATATCTGATGTTGTACAGAGTTTGATGGCGTACCATATCTGATGTCGTACCATATCTGATGTTGTACAGAGTTTGATGGCGTACCATATCTGATGTCGTACAGAGTGTAATTTGGTACCATATCTGATGTCGTACAGAGTGTGATGTCGTACCATATCTGATGTCGTACAGAGTGTGATGCCGTACCATATCTGATCCGTACCATATCTGATGTAGTACAGAGTGTGATGTCGTACCATATCTGATGTCGTACAGAGTGTGATTTCGTACCACATTTGATGCCGTACCACTGGTGGTGTCGCGTCACTGTCTGTCTGTATGTAATAGGGTGAAATACGAATTTGAGCCCCCATACAATTGAGCCCCCAGGGCATTTCTCTGTGTTCCCGGGGTCCCACAGAGCTGAAACTCGGGCCATATACTAACTGGAGGGCGGGGAGTCTATTGCACACGGTTTGGTAGCTCTAGCGCCACCATGTGTCGATAAACAGTAGGTCAGCCGGCTAATGTTGGCCCCTACGGAGCTCAGGTTTTGTCCACAAACACATTAATGGGAGCACGTTCACTCGAAGGGGCTCGGCCCCGCTCCTCTGGCTCGTTCGGTTTGGTTTTGGGGCACCAGTGAATCTTGGCACAATTGGCAGGTTGAATGAATCACATGTGATGTCACTCCATATATGATGCCGTAACTCTTGTGATGTGTCCATCATATTATTAAACTCTTCTTTTCTTTTCTTATTTTTAGATTCCAGATGACATCCTGAGACGTATCCTGCTTGAGGTCGTAAAAGAAGACGGAGATGTTGCTTTTAACAGACTGTCTTTGACGTGACGCGAATTCCGAGATGTTGTTTCAAACGAATCTTTTCGAAATGATTTGGGGGATGGAAAGAAAGGAGTCCTTGGTGGATTTTACAGCACCAAAGAATTTACAGGGTACTGCTCACACCATTGCACACGGTTTTGGTAGCTCTAGCGCCACCATGTGTTGATAAACAGTAGGTAATAGGGTGAAATACCAATTTGAGCCCCCATACAATTGAGCCCCCACGGCATTTCTTTGTGTTCCCGGGGTCCCACAGAGCTGAAACTCGGCCCATATACTAATTGGGGGGCGGGAGTCGAGACTTGTGTTTTTTGGAGGCGGGACTTGTGTTTTTTTGGAGGTGCGACTTGTCTTTTTGGTGTGAATTGTGTTTTTTTTGTGAACATATAGCTCCGCCCAGGAAGCAGTCAGCGCCAAAAGCTAGGTAGCATTCGAAAGGTCTTGGCGAGGCCTTTAAAATGACACCATACTTGTATCGTTAGGACCTTTGGGGGCGGAGCTATGGGACAAAATACAATTGTGTTTCAAAAAATTATCTCGGCCTAGGAAAGTCGAAACGACTCGTGGTTGGTGTCATTGGAAAGGTCTCTGCGAGTGCTTTCCAATGACACCTTGTTTGTGTCGCTGCGACCTTCCTAGGCCGAGATAATTTTTTGATACATGAATATATTTCGTCCAATAGCTCCGCCCAGGAAGCAGCCAGCGACATGAACTAGGTATCATTCGAAAGGGTTTTCTCAGACCTTTCCAACGAGACCACTGGGATGTCTCTGTGATGTGTGAGTCATGAGAGGTTGCTTCTCGACTTTGCAGTGTTTCGAACTGATGCCGTACCACATTTGATGCCGTACCACATTTGATGCCGTACCACATTTGATGCCGTACCACTGGTGGTGTCGCGTCACTGTCTGTCTGTATGTAATAGGGTGAAATACGAATTTGAGCCCCCATACAATTGAGCCCCCAGGGCATTTCTCTGTGTTCCCGGGGTCCCACAGAGCTGAAACTCGGGCCATATACTAACTGGAGGGCGGGGAGTCTATTGCACACGGTTTGGTAGCTCTAGCGCCACCATGTGTCGATAAACAGTAGGTCAGCCGGCTAATGTTGGCCCCTACGGAGCTCAGGTTTTGTCCACAAACACATTAATGGGAGCAGGTTCACTCGAAGGGGCTCGGCCCCGCTCCTCTGGCTCGTTCGGTTTGGTTTTGGGGCACCAGTGAATCTTGGCACAATTGGCAGGTTGAATGAATCACATGTGATGTCACTCCATATATGATGCCGTAACTCTTGTGATGTGTCCATCACAGGAAGGTCAAAAAGGTCAAGGGCTTTTTCAATGATGCAGAGGTCAGTGAGAGGGTAGGTTTTGGGTAGGGGTCCGGTGGGCGGGGCTTGTTTTTAGCTGGCGTGAGAGGGTAGGTTTTGGGTAGGGGTCCGGTGGGCGGGGCTTGTTTTTAGCTGGCGTGAGAGGGTAGGTTTTGGGTAGGTGTTGTGTTTGCAAATGAATTCGCAACACATCTGATGTCGTACAGAGTGTGATGCCGTACCATATCTGATGTCGTACAGAGTGTGATGCCGTACCATATCTGATCCGTACCATATCTGATGTCGTACAGAGTTTGATGGCGTACCATATCTGATGTCGTACAGAGTGTGATGTCGTACCATATCTGATGTTGTACAGAGTTTGATGGCGTACCATATCTGATGTCGTACCATATCTGATGTTGTACAGAGTTTGATGGCGTACCATATCTGATGTCGTACAGAGTGTGATTTGGTACCATATCTGATGTCGTACAGAGTGTGATGTCGTACCATATCTGATGTCGTACAGAGTGTGATGCCGTACCATATCTGATCCGTACCATATCTGATGTAGTACAGAGTGTGATGTCGTACCATATCTGATGTCGTACAGAGTGTGATTTCGTACCACATTTGATGCCGTACGACTGGTGGTGTCGCGTCACTGTCTGTCTGTATGTAATAGGGTGAAATACGAATTTGAGCCCCCATACAATTGAGCCCCCAGGGCATTTCTCTGTGTTCCCGGGGTCCCACAGAGCTGAAACTCGGGCCATATACTAACTGGAGGGCGGGGAGTCTATTGCACACGGTTTGGTAGCTCTAGCGCCACCATGTGTCGATAAACAGTAGGTCAGCCGGCTAATGTTGGCCCCTACGGAGCTCAGGTTTTGTCCACAAACACATTAATGGGAGCACGTTCACTCGAAGGGGCTCGGCCCCGCTCCTCTGGCTCGTTCGGTTTGGTTTTGGGGCACCAGTGAATCTTGGCACAATTGGCAGGTTGAATGAATCACATGTGATGTCACTCCATATATGATGCCGTAACTCTTGTGATGTGTCCATCATATTATTAAACTCTTCTTTTCTTTTCTTATTTTTAGATTCCAGATGACATCCTGAGACGTATCCTGCTTGAGGTCGTAAAAGAAGACGGAGATGTTGCTTTTAACAGACTGTCTTTGACGTGACGCGAATTCCGAGATGTTGTTTCAAACGAATCTTTTCGAAATGATTTGGGGGATGGAAAGAAAGGAGTCCTTGGTGGATTTTACAGCACCAAAGAATTTACAGGGTACTGCTCACACCATTGCACACGGTTTTGGTAGCTCTAGCGCCACCATGTGTTGATAAACAGTAGGTAATAGGGTGAAATACCAATTTGAGCCCCCATACAATTGAGCCCCCACGGCATTTCTCTGTGTTCCCGGGGTCCCACAGAGCTGAAACTCGGCCCATATACTAATTGGGGGGCGGGAGTCGAGACTTGTGTTTTTTGGAGGCGGGACTTGTGTTTTTTTGGAGGTGCGACTTGTCTTTTTGGTGTGAATTGTGTTTTTTTTGTGAACATATAGCTCCGCCCAGGAAGCAGTCAGCGCCAAAAGCTAGGTAGCATTCGAAAGGTCTTGGCGAGGCCTTTAAAATGACACCATACTTGTATCGTTAGGACCTTTGGGGGCGGAGCTATGGGACAAAATACATTTGTGTTTCAAAAAATTATCTCGGCCTAGGAAAGTCGAAACGACTCGTGGTTGGTGTCATTGGAAAGGTCTCTGCGAGTGCTTTCCAATGACACCTTGTTTGTGTCGCTGCGACCTTCCTAGGCCGAGATAATTTTTTGATACATGAATATATTTCGTCCCATAGCTCCGCCCAGGAAGCAGCCAGCGACATGAACTAGGTATCATTCGAAAGGGTTTTCTCAGACCTTTCCAACGAGACCACTGGGATGTCTCTGTGATGTGTGAGTCATGAGAGGTTGCTTCTCGACTTTGCAGTGTTTCGAACTGATGCCGTACCACATTTGATGCCGTACCACATTTGATGCCGTACCACATTTGATGCCGTACCACTGGTGGTGTCGCGTCACTGTCTGTCTGTATGTAATAGGGTGAAATACGAATTTGAGCCCCCATACAATTGAGCCCCCAGGGCATTTCTCTGTGTTCCCGGGGTCCCACAGAGCTGAAACTCGGGCCATATACTAACTGGAGGGCGGGGAGTCTATTGCACACGGTTTGGTAGCTCTAGCGCCACCATGTGTCGATAAACAGTAGGTCAGCCGGCTAATGTTGGCCCCTACGGAGCTCAGGTTTTGTCCACAAACACATTAATGGGAGCAGGTTCACTCGAAGGGGCTCGGCCCCGCTCCTCTGGCTCGTTCGGTTTGGTTTTGGGGCACCAGTGAATCTTGGCACAATTGGCAGGTTGAATGAATCACATGTGATGTCACTCCATATATGATGCCGTAACTCTTGTGATGTGTCCATCATATTATTAAACTCTTCTTTTCTTTTCTTATTTTTAGATTCCAGATGACATCCTGAGACGTATCCTGCTTGAGGTCGTAAAAGAAGACGGAGATGTTGCTTTTAACAGACTGTCTTTGACGTGACGCGAATTCCGAGATGTTGTTTCAAACGAATCTTTTCGAAATGATTTGGGGGATGGAAAGAAAGGAGTCCTTGGTGGATTTTACAGCACCAAAGAATTTACAGGGTACTGCTCACACCATTGCACACGGTTTTGGTAGCTCTAGCGCCACCATGTGTTGATAAACAGTAGGTAATAGGGTGAAATACCAATTTGAGCCCCCATACAATTGAGCCCCCACGGCATTTCTCTGTGTTCCCGGGGTCCCACAGAGCTGAAACTCGGCCCATATACTAATTGGGGGGCGGGAGTCGAGACTTGTGTTTTTTGGAGGCGGGACTTGTGTTTTTTTGGAGGTGCGACTTGTCTTTTTGGTGTGAATTGTGTTTTTTTTGTGAACATATAGCTCCGCCCAGGAAGCAGTCAGCGCCAAAAGCTAGGTAGCATTCGAAAGGTCTTGGCGAGGCCTTTAAAATGACACCATACTTGTATCGTTAGGACCTTTGGGGGCGGAGCTATGGGACAAAATACAATTGTGTTTCAAAAAATTATCTCGGCCTAGGAAAGTCGAAACGACTCGTGGTTGGTGTCATTGGAAAGGTCTCTGCGAGTGCTTTCCAATGACACCTTGTTTGTGTCGCTGCGACCTTCCTAGGCCGAGATAATTTTTTGATACATGAATATATTTCGTCCAATAGCTCCGCCCAGGAAGCAGCCAGCGACATGAACTAGGTATCATTCGAAAGGGTTTTCTCAGACCTTTCCAACGAGACCACTGGGATGTCTCTGTGATGTGTGAGTCATGAGAGGTTGCTTCTCGACTTTGCAGTGTTTCGAACTGATGCCGTACCACATTTAATGCCGTACCACATTTGATGCCGTACCACATTTGATGCCGTACCACTGGTGGTGTCGCGTCACTGTCTGTCTGTATGTAATAGGGTGAAATACGAATTTGAGCCCCCATACAATTGAGCCCCCAGGGCATTTCTCTGTGTTCCCGGGGTCCCACAGAGCTGAAACTCGGGCCATATACTAACTGGAGGGCGGGGAGTCTATTGCACACGGTTTGGTAGCTCTAGCGCCACCATGTGTCGATAAACAGTAGGTCAGCCGGCTAATGTTGGCCCCTACGGAGCTCAGGTTTTGTCCACAAACACATTAATGGGAGCACGTTCACTCGAAGGGGCTCGGCCCCGCTCCTCTGGCTCGTTCGGTTTGGTTTTGGGGCACCAGTGAATCTTGGCACAATTGGCAGGTTGAATGAATCACATGTGATGTCACTCCATATATGATGCCGTAACTCTTGTGATGTGTCCATCACAGGAAGGTCAAAAAGGTCAAGGGCTTTTTCAATGATGCAGAGGTCAGTGAGAGGGTAGGTTTTGGGTAGGGGTCCGGTGGGCGGGGCTTGTTTTTAGCTGGCGTGAGAGGGTAGGTTTTGGGTAGGGGTCCGGTGGGCGGGGCTTGTTTTTAGCTGGCGTGAGAGGGTAGGTTTTGGGTAGGTGTTGTGTTTGCAAATGAATTCGCAACACATCTGATGTCGTACAGAGTGTGATGCCGTACCATATCTGATGTCGTACAGAGTGTGATGCCGTACCATATCTGATCCGTACCATATCTGATGTCGTACAGAGTTTGATGGCGTACCATATCTGATGTCGTACAGAGTGTGATGTCGTACCATATCTGATGTTGTACAGAGTTTGATGGCGTACCATATCTGATGTCGTACAGAGTGTGATGTCGTACCATATCTGATGTTGTACAGAGTTTGATGGCGTACCATATCTGATGTCGTACAGAGTGTGATTTGGTACCATATCTGATGTCGTACAGAGTGTGATGTCGTACCATATCTGATGTCGTACAGAGTGTGATGCCGTACCATATCTGATCCGTACCATATCTGATGTAGTACAGAGTGTGATGTCGTACCATATCTGATGTCGTACAGAGTGTGATTTCGTACCACATTTGATGCCGTACCACTGGTGGTGTCGCGTCACTGTCTGTCTGTATGTAATAGGGTGAAATACGAATTTGAGCCCCCATACAATTGAGCCCCCAGGGCATTTCTCTGTGTTCCCGGGGTCCCACAGAGCTGAAACTCGGGCCATATACTAACTGGAGGGCGGGGAGTCTATTGCACACGGTTTGGTAGCTCTAGCGCCACCATGTGTCGATAAACAGTAGGTCAGCCGGCTAATGTTGGCCCCTACGGAGCTCAGGTTTTGTCCACAAACACATTAATGGGAGCACGTTCACTCGAAGGGGCTCGGCCCCGCTCCTCTGGCTCGTTCGGTTTGGTTTTGGGGCACCAGTGAATCTTGGCACAATTGGCAGGTTGAATGAATCACATGTGATGTCACTCCATATATGATGCCGTAACTCTTGTGATGTGTCCATCATATTATTAAACTCTTCTTTTCTTTTCTTATTTTTAGATTCCAGATGACATCCTGAGACGTATCCTGCTTGAGGTCGTAAAAGAAGACGGAGATGTTGCTTTTAACAGACTGTCTTTGACGTGACGCGAATTCCGAGATGTTGTTTCAAACGAATCTTTTCGAAATGATTTGGGGGATGGAAAGAAAGGAGTCCTTGGTGGATTTTACAGCACCAAAGAATTTACAGGGTACTGCTCACACCATTGCACACGGTTTTGGTAGCTCTAGCGCCACCATGTGTTGATAAACAGTAGGTAATAGGGTGAAATACCAATTTGAGCCCCCATACAATTGAGCCCCCACGGCATTTCTCTGTGTTCCCGGGGTCCCACAGAGCTGAAACTCGGCCCATATACTAATTGGGGGGCGGGAGTCGAGACTTGTGTTTTTTGGAGGCGGGACTTGTGTTTTTTTGGAGGTGCGACTTGTCTTTTTGGTGTGAATTGTGTTTTTTTTGTGAACATATAGCTCCGCCCAGGAAGCAGTCAGCGCCAAAAGCTAGGTAGCATTCGAAAGGTCTTGGCGAGGCCTTTAAAATGACACCATACTTGTATCGTTAGGACCTTTGGGGGCGGAGCTATGGGACAAAATACAATTGTGTTTCAAAAAATTATCTCGGCCTAGGAAAGTCGAAACGACTCGTGGTTGGTGTCATTGGAAAGGTCTCTGCGAGTGCTTTCCAATGACACCTTGTTTGTGTCGCTGCGACCTTCCTAGGCCGAGATAATTTTTTGATACATGAATATATTTCGTCCAATAGCTCCGCCCAGGAAGCAGCCAGCGACATGAACTAGGTATCATTCGAAAGGGTTTTCTCAGACCTTTCCAACGAGACCACTGGGATGTCTCTGTGATGTGTGAGTCATGAGAGGTTGCTTCTCGACTTTGCAGTGTTTCGAACTGATGCCGTACCACATTTGATGCCGTACCACATTTGATGCCGTACCACATTTGATGCCGTACCACTGGTGGTGTCGCGTCACTGTCTGTCTGTATGTAATAGGGTGAAATACGAATTTGAGCCCCCATACAATTGAGCCCCCAGGGCATTTCTCTGTGTTCCCGGGGTCCCACAGAGCTGAAACTCGGGCCATATACTAACTGGAGGGCGGGGAGTCTATTGCACACGGTTTGGTAGCTCTAGCGCCACCATGTGTCGATAAACAGTAGGTCAGCCGGCTAATGTTGGCCCCTACGGAGCTCAGGTTTTGTCCACAAACACATTAATGGGAGCACGTTCACTCGAAGGGGCTCGGCCCCGCTCCTCTGGCTCGTTCGGTTTGGTTTTGGGGCACCAGTGAATCTTGGCACAATTGGCAGGTTGAATGAATCACATGTGATGTCACTCCATATATGATGCCGTAACGCTTGTGATGTGTCCATCATATTATTAAACTCTTCTTTTCTTTTCTTATTTTTAGATTCCAGATGACATCCTGAGACGTATCCTGCTTGAGGTCGTCAAAGAAGACGGAGATGTTGCTTTTAACAGACTGTCTTTGACGTGACGCGAATTCCGAGATGTTGTTTCAAACGAATCTTTTCGAAATGATTTGGGGGATGGAAAGAAAGGAGTCCTTGGTGGATTTTACAGCACCAAAGAATTTACAGGGTACTGCTCACACCATTGCTTCATCTTTAACGCCAATAGCTACAGTCCCAGGGATCGAGAGGATGAGTAAAGGTCAAAGGTGCAAATAGTGGCCGGCTGACCTACCGAGCTCAAGTCCTGGCCACGTACTAATGGGAGCACGTTCACTCGAAGGGGCTCGGCCCCGCGCCTCTGTCTCGTTCGGTTTGGTTTTGGGGCACCAGTGAATCTTGGCACAATTGGCAGGTTGAATGAATCACATGTGATGTCACTCCATATATGATGCCGTAATTCTTGTGATGTGTCCATCACAGGAAGGTCAAAAAGGTCAAGGGCTTTTTCAATGATGCAGAGGTCAGTGAGAGGGTAGGTTTTGGGTAGTGGTCCGGTGGGCGGGGCTTGTTTTTAGCTGGCGTGAGAGGGTAGGTTTTGGGTAGGGGTCCGGTGGGCGGGGCTTGTTTTTAGCTGGCGTGAGAGGGTAGGTTTTGGGTAGGTAATAGGGTGAAATACGAATTTGAGCCCCCATACAATTGAGCCCCCAGGGTTAGGGTTAGGGTTAGGGTTAGGGTTAGGGTTAGGTTAGGGTTAGGGTTAGGGTTAGGGTTAGGTAATAGGGTGAAATACGAATTTGAGCCCCCATACAATTGAGCCCCCAGGGCATTTCTCTGTGTTCCCGGGGTCCCACAGAGCTGAAACTCGGGCCATATACTAACTGGAGGGCGGGGAGTCTATTGCACACGGTTTGGTAGCTCTAGCGCCACCATGTGTCGATAAACAGTAGGTCAGCCGGCTAATGTTGGCCCCTACGGAGCTCAGGTTTTGTCCACAAACACATTAATGGGAGCAGGTTCACTCGAAGGGGCTCGGCCCCGCTCCTCTGGCTCGTTCGGTTTGGTTTTGGGGCACCAGTGAATCTTGGCACAATTGGCAGGTTGAATGAATCACATGTGATGTCACTCCATATATGATGCCGTAACTCTTGTGATGTGTCCATCATATTATTAAACTCTTCTTTTCTTTTCTTATTTTTAGATTCCAGATGACATCCTGAGACGTATCCTGCTTGAGGTCGTAAAAGAAGACGGAGATGTTGCTTTTAACAGACTGTCTTTGACGTGACGCGAATTCCGAGATGTTGTTTCAAACGAATCTTTTCGAAATGATTTGGGGGATGGAAAGAAAGGAGTCCTTGGTGGATTTTACAGCACCAAAGAATTTACAGGGTACTGCTCACACCATTGCACACGGTTTTGGTAGCTCTAGCGCCACCATGTGTTGATAAACAGTAGGTAATAGGGTGAAATACCAATTTGAGCCCCCATACAATTGAGCCCCCACGGCATTTCTCTGTGTTCCCGGGGTCCCACAGAGCTGAAACTCGGCCCATATACTAATTGGGGGGCGGGAGTCGAGACTTGTGTTTTTTGGAGGCGGGACTTGTGTTTTTTTGGAGGTGCGACTTGTCTTTTTGGTGTGAATTGTGTTTTTTTTGTGAACATATAGCTCCGCCCAGGAAGCAGTCAGCGCCAAAAGCTAGGTAGCATTCGAAAGGTCTTGGCGAGGCCTTTAAAATGACACCATACTTGTATCGTTAGGACCTTTGGGGGCGGAGCTATGGGACAAAATACAATTGTGTTTCAAAAAATTATCTCGGCCTAGGAAAGTCGAAACGACTCGTGGTTGGTGTCATTGGAAAGGTCTCTGCGAGTGCTTTCCAATGACACCTTGTTTGTGTCGCTGCGACCTTCCTAGGCCGAGATAATTTTTTGATACATGAATATATTTCGTCCAATAGCTCCGCCCAGGAAGCAGCCAGCGACATGAACTAGGTATCATTCGAAAGGGTTTTCTCAGACCTTTCCAACGAGACCACTGGGATGTCTCTGTGATGTGTGAGTCATGAGAGGTTGCTTCTCGACTTTGCAGTGTTTCGAACTGATGCCGTACCACATTTAATGCCGTACCACATTTGATGCCGTACCACATTTGATGCCGTACCACTGGTGGTGTCGCGTCACTGTCTGTCTGTATGTAATAGGGTGAAATACGAATTTGAGCCCCCATACAATTGAGCCCCCAGGGCATTTCTCTGTGTTCCCGGGGTCCCACAGAGCTGAAACTCGGGCCATATACTAACTGGAGGGCGGGGAGTCTATTGCACACGGTTTGGTAGCTCTAGCGCCACCATGTGTCGATAAACAGTAGGTCAGCCGGCTAATGTTGGCCCCTACGGAGCTCAGGTTTTGTCCACAAACACATTAATGGGAGCACGTTCACTCGAAGGGGCTCGGCCCCGCTCCTCTGGCTCGTTCGGTTTGGTTTTGGGGCACCAGTGAATCTTGGCACAATTGGCAGGTTGAATGAATCACATGTGATGTCACTCCATATATGATGCCGTAACTCTTGTGATGTGTCCATCACAGGAAGGTCAAAAAGGTCAAGGGCTTTTTCAATGATGCAGAGGTCAGTGAGAGGGTAGGTTTTGGGTAGGGGTCCGGTGGGCGGGGCTTGTTTTTAGCTGGCGTGAGAGGGTAGGTTTTGGGTAGGGGTCCGGTGGGCGGGGCTTGTTTTTAGCTGGCGTGAGAGGGTAGGTTTTGGGTAGGTGTTGTGTTTGCAAATGAATTCGCAACACATCTGATGTCGTACAGAGTGTGATGCCGTACCATATCTGATGTCGTACAGAGTGTGATGCCGTACCATATCTGATCCGTACCATATCTGATGTCGTACAGAGTTTGATGGCGTACCATATCTGATGTCGTACAGAGTGTGATGTCGTACCATATCTGATGTTGTACAGAGTTTGATGGCGTACCATATCTGATGTCGTACAGAGTGTGATGTCGTACCATATCTGATGTTGTACAGAGTTTGATGGCGTACCATATCTGATGTCGTACAGAGTGTGATTTGGTACCATATCTGATGTCGTACAGAGTGTGATGTCGTACCATATCTGATGTCGTACAGAGTGTGATGCCGTACCATATCTGATCCGTACCATATCTGATGTAGTACAGAGTGTGATGTCGTACCATATCTGATGTCGTACAGAGTGTGATTTCGTACCACATTTGATGCCGTACCACTGGTGGTGTCGCGTCACTGTCTGTCTGTATGTAATAGGGTGAAATACGAATTTGAGCCCCCATACAATTGAGCCCCCAGGGCATTTCTCTGTGTTCCCGGGGTCCCACAGAGCTGAAACTCGGGCCATATACTAACTGGAGGGCGGGGAGTCTATTGCACACGGTTTGGTAGCTCTAGCGCCACCATGTGTCGATAAACAGTAGGTCAGCCGGCTAATGTTGGCCCCTACGGAGCTCAGGTTTTGTCCACAAACACATTAATGGGAGCACGTTCACTCGAAGGGGCTCGGCCCCGCTCCTCTGGCTCGTTCGGTTTGGTTTTGGGGCACCAGTGAATCTTGGCACAATTGGCAGGTTGAATGAATCACATGTGATGTCACTCCATATATGATGCCGTAACTCTTGTGATGTGTCCATCATATTATTAAACTCTTCTTTTCTTTTCTTATTTTTAGATTCCAGATGACATCCTGAGACGTATCCTGCTTGAGGTCGTAAAAGAAGACGGAGATGTTGCTTTTAACAGACTGTCTTTGACGTGACGCGAATTCCGAGATGTTGTTTCAAACGAATCTTTTCGAAATGATTTGGGGGATGGAAAGAAAGGAGTCCTTGGTGGATTTTACAGCACCAAAGAATTTACAGGGTACTGCTCACACCATTGCACACGGTTTTGGTAGCTCTAGCGCCACCATGTGTTGATAAACAGTAGGTAATAGGGTGAAATACCAATTTGAGCCCCCATACAATTGAGCCCCCACGGCATTTCTCTGTGTTCCCGGGGTCCCACAGAGCTGAAACTCGGCCCATATACTAATTGGGGGGCGGGAGTCGAGACTTGTGTTTTTTGGAGGCGGGACTTGTGTTTTTTTGGAGGTGCGACTTGTCTTTTTGGTGTGAATTGTGTTTTTTTTGTGAACATATAGCTCCGCCCAGGAAGCAGTCAGCGCCAAAAGCTAGGTAGCATTCGAAAGGTCTTGGCGAGGCCTTTAAAATGACACCATACTTGTATCGTTAGGACCTTTGGGGGCGGAGCTATGGGACAAAATACAATTGTGTTTCAAAAAATTATCTCGGCCTAGGAAAGTCGAAACGACTCGTGGTTGGTGTCATTGGAAAGGTCTCTGCGAGTGCTTTCCAATGACACCTTGTTTGTGTCGCTGCGACCTTCCTAGGCCGAGATAATTTTTTGATACATGAATATATTTCGTCCAATAGCTCCGCCCAGGAAGCAGCCAGCGACATGAACTAGGTATCATTCGAAAGGGTTTTCTCAGACCTTTCCAACGAGACCACTGGGAT
Source organism: Tiaroga cobitis (assembly GCA_030578255.1). Classification (NCBI taxonomy): domain Eukaryota; kingdom Metazoa; phylum Chordata; class Actinopteri; order Cypriniformes; family Leuciscidae; genus Tiaroga; species Tiaroga cobitis. The sequence goes on along the minus strand of JAROOI010000498.1, from coordinate 9,042 downwards.
GTCTCTGTGATGTGTGAGTCATGAGAGGTTGCTTCTCGACTTTGCAGTGTTTCGAACTGATGCCGTACCACATTTGATGCCGTACCACATTTGATGCCGTACCACATTTGATGCCGTACCACTGGTGGTGTCGCGTCACTGTCTGTCTGTATGTAATAGGGTGAAATACGAATTTGAGCCCCCATACAATTGAGCCCCCAGGGCATTTCTCTGTGTTCCCGGGGTCCCACAGAGCTGAAACTCGGGCCATATACTAACTGGAGGGCGGGGAGTCTATTGCACACGGTTTGGTAGCTCTAGCGCCACCATGTGTCGATAAACAGTAGGTCAGCCGGCTAATGTTGGCCCCTACGGAGCTCAGGTTTTGTCCACAAACACATTAATGGGAGCACGTTCACTCGAAGGGGCTCGGCCCCGCTCCTCTGGCTCGTTCGGTTTGGTTTTGGGGCACCAGTGAATCTTGGCACAATTGGCAGGTTGAATGAATCACATGTGATGTCACTCCATATATGATGCCGTAACGCTTGTGATGTGTCCATCATATTATTAAACTCTTCTTTTCTTTTCTTATTTTTAGATTCCAGATGACATCCTGAGACGTATCCTGCTTGAGGTCGTCAAAGAAGACGGAGATGTTGCTTTTAACAGACTGTCTTTGACGTGACGCGAATTCCGAGATGTTGTTTCAAACGAATCTTTTCGAAATGATTTGGGGGATGGAAAGAAAGGAGTCCTTGGTGGATTTTACAGCACCAAAGAATTTACAGGGTACTGCTCACACCATTGCTTCATCTTTAACGCCAATAGCTACAGTCCCAGGGATCGAGAGGATGAGTAAAGGTCAAAGGTGCAAATAGTGGCCGGCTGACCTACCGAGCTCAAGTCCTGGCCACGTACTAATGGGAGCACGTTCACTCGAAGGGGCTCGGCCCCGCGCCTCTGTCTCGTTCGGTTTGGTTTTGGGGCACCAGTGAATCTTGGCACAATTGGCAGGTTGAATGAATCACATGTGATGTCACTCCATATATGATGCCGTAATTCTTGTGATGTGTCCATCACAGGAAGGTCAAAAAGGTCAAGGGCTTTTTCAATGATGCAGAGGTCAGTGAGAGGGTAGGTTTTGGGTAGTGGTCCGGTGGGCGGGGCTTGTTTTTAGCTGGCGTGAGAGGGTAGGTTTTGGGTAGGGGTCCGGTGGGCGGGGCTTGTTTTTAGCTGGCGTGAGAGGGTAGGTTTTGGGTAGGTGTTGTGTTTGCAAATGAATTCGCAACACATCTGATGTCGTACAGAGTGTGATGCCGTACCATATCTGATGTCGTACAGAGTGTGATGCCGTACCATATCTGATCCGTACCATATCTGATGTCGTACAGAGTTTGATGGCGTACCATATCTGATGTCGTACAGAGTGTGATGTCGTACCATATCTGATGTTGTACAGAGTTTGATGGCGTACCATATCTGATGTCGTACCATATCTGATGTTGTACAGAGTTTGATGGCGTACCATATCTGATGTCGTACAGAGTGTGATTTGGTACCATATCTGATGTCGTACAGAGTGTGATGTCGTACCATATCTGATGTCGTACAGAGTGTGATGCCGTACCATATCTGATCCGTACCACATCTGATGTAGTACAGAGTGTGATGTCGTACCATATCTGATGTCGTACAGAGTGTGATTTCGTACCACATTTGATGCCGTACCACTGGTGGTGTCGCGTCACTGTCTGTCTGTATGTAATAGGGTGAAATACGAATTTGAGCCCCCATACAATTGAGCCCCCAGGGCATTTCTCTGTGTTCCCGGGGTCCCACAGAGCTGAAACTCGGGCCATATACTAACTGGAGGGCGGGGAGTCTATTGCACACGGTTTGGTAGCTCTAGCGCCACCATGTGTCGATAAACAGTAGGTCAGCCGGCTAATGTTGGCCCCTACGGAGCTCAGGTTTTGTCCACAAACACATTAATGGGAGCACGTTCACTCGAAGGGGCTCGGCCCCGCTCCTCTGGCTCGTTCGGTTTGGTTTTGGGGCACCAGTGAATCTTGGCACAATTGGCAGGTTGAATGAATCACATGTGATGTCACTCCATATATGATGCCGTAACTCTTGTGATGTGTCCATCATATTATTAAACTCTTCTTTTCTTTTCTTATTTTTAGATTCCAGATGACATCCTGAGACGTATCCTGCTTGAGGTCGTAAAAGAAGACGGAGATGTTGCTTTTAACAGACTGTCTTTGACGTGACGCGAATTCCGAGATGTTGTTTCAAACGAATCTTTTCGAAATGATTTGGGGGATGGAAAGAAAGGAGTCCTTGGTGGATTTTACAGCACCAAAGAATTCACAGGGTACTGCTCACACCATTGCACACGGTTTTGGTAGCTCTAGCGCCACCATGTGTTGATAAACAGTAGGTAATAGGGTGAAATACCAATTTGAGCCCCCATACAATTGAGCCCCCACGGCATTTCTCTGTGTTCCCGGGGTCCCACAGAGCTGAAACTCGGCCCATATACTAATTGGGGGGCGGGAGTCGAGACTTGTGTTTTTTGGAGGCGGGACTTGTGTTTTTTTGGAGGTGCGACTTGTCTTTTTGGTGTGAATTGTGTTTTTTTTGTGAACATATAGCTCCGCCCAGGAAGCAGTCAGCGCCAAAAGCTAGGTAGCATTCGAAAGGTCTTGGCGAGGCCTTTAAAATGACACCATACTTGTATCGTTAGGACCTTTGGGGGCGGAGCTATGGGACAAAATACATTTGTGTTTCAAAAAATTATCTCGGCCTAGGAAAGTCGAAACGACTCGTGGTTGGTGTCATTGGAAAGGTCTCTGCGAGTGCTTTCCAATGACACCTTGTTTGTGTCGCTGCGACCTTCCTAGGCCGAGATAATTTTTTGATACATGAATATATTTCGTCCCATAGCTCCGCCCAGGAAGCAGCCAGCGACATGAACTAGGTATCATTCGAAAGGGTTTTCTCAGACCTTTCCAACGAGACCACTGGGATGTCTCTGTGATGTGTGAGTCATGAGAGGTTGCTTCTCGACTTTGCAGTGTTTCGAACTGATGCCGTACCACATTTAATGCCGTACCACATTTGATGCCGTACCACATTTGATGCCGTACCACTGGTGGTGTCGCGTCACTGTCTGTCTGTATGTAATAGGGTGAAATACGAATTTGAGCCCCCATACAATTGAGCCCCCAGGGCATTTCTCTGTGTTCCCGGGGTCCCACAGAGCTGAAACTCGGGCCATATACTAACTGGAGGGCGGGGAGTCTATTGCACACGGTTTGGTAGCTCTAGCGCCACCATGTGTCGATAAACAGTAGGTCAGCCGGCTAATGTTGGCCCCTACGGAGCTCAGGTTTTGTCCACAAACACATTAATGGGAGCAGGTTCACTCGAAGGGGCTCGGCCCCGCTCCTCTGGCTCGTTCGGTTTGGTTTTGGGGCACCAGTGAATCTTGGCACAATTGGCAGGTTGAATGAATCACATGTGATGTCACTCCATATATGATGCCGTAACTCTTGTGATGTGTCCATCATATTATTAAACTCTTCTTTTCTTTTCTTATTTTTAGATTCCAGATGACATCCTGAGACGTATCCTGCTTGAGGTCGTAAAAGAAGACGGAGATGTTGCTTTTAACAGACTGTCTTTGACGTGACGCGAATTCCGAGATGTTGTTTCAAACGAATCTTTTCGAAATGATTTGGGGGATGGAAAGAAAGGAGTCCTTGGTGGATTTTACAGCACCAAAGAATTTACAGGGTACTGCTCACACCATTGCACACGGTTTTGGTAGCTCTAGCGCCACCATGTGTTGATAAACAGTAGGTAATAGGGTGAAATACCAATTTGAGCCCCCATACAATTGAGCCCCCACGGCATTTCTCTGTGTTCCCGGGGTCCCACAGAGCTGAAACTCGGCCCATATACTAATTGGGGGGCGGGAGTCGAGACTTGTGTTTTTTGGAGGTGGGACTTGTGTTTTTTTGGAGGTGCGACTTGTCTTTTTGGTGTGAATTGTGTTTTTTTTGTGAACATATAGCTCCGCCCAGGAAGCAGTCAGCGCCAAAAGCTAGGTACCATTCGAAAGGTCTTGGTCAGGCCTTTAAAATGACACCATACTTGTATCGTTAGGACCTTTGGGGGCGGAGCTATGGGACAAAATACATTTGTGTTTCAAAAAATTATCTCGGCCTAGGAAAGTCGAAACGACTCGTGATTGGTGTCATTGGAAAGGTCTCTGCGAGTGCTTTCCAATGACACCTTGTTTGTGTCGCTGCGACCTTCCTAGGCCGAGATAATTTTTTGATACATGAATATATTTCGTCCCATAGCTCCGCCCAGGAAGCAGCCAGCGACATGAACTAGGTATCATTCGAAAGGGTTTTCTCAGACCTTTCCAACGAGACCACTGGGATGTCTCTGTGATGTGTGAGTCATGAGAGGTTGCTTCTCGACTTTGCAGTGTTTCGAACTGATGCCGTACCACATTTGATGCCGTACCACATTTGATGCCGTACCACATTTGATGCCGTACCACTGGTGGTGTCGCGTCACTGTCTGTCTGTATGTAATAGGGTGAAATACGAATTTGAGCCCCCATAGAATTGAGCCCCCAGGGCATTTCTCTGTGTTCCCGGGGTCCCACAGAGCTGAAACTCGGGTCATATACTAACTGGAGGGCGGGGAGTCTATTGCACACGGTTTGGTAGCTCTAGCGCCACCATGTGTCGATAAACAGTAGGTCAGCCGGCTAATGTTGGCCCCTACGGAGCTCAGGTTTTGTCCACAAACACATTAATGGGAGCACGTTCACTCGAAGGGGCTCGGCCCCGCTCCTCTGGCTCGTTCGGTTTGGTTTTGGGGCACCAGTGAATCTTGGCACAATTGGCAGGTTGAATGAATCACATGTGATGTCACTCCATATATGATGCCGTAACTCTTGTGATGTGTCCATCATATTATTAAACTCTTCTTTTCTTTTCTTATTTTTAGATTCCAGATGACATCCTGAGACGTATCCTGCTTGAGGTCGTAAAAGAAGACGGAGATGTTGCTTTTAACAGACTGTCTTTGACGTGACGCGAATTCCGAGATGTTGTTTCAAACGAATCTTTTCGAAATGATTTGTGGGATGGAAAGAAAGGAGTCCTTGGTGGATTTTACAGCACCAAAGAATTTACAGGGTACTGCTCACACCATTGCACACGGTTTTGGTAGCTCTAGCGCCACCATGTGTTGATAAACAGTAGGTAATAGGGTGAAATACCAATTTGAGCCCCCATACAATTGAGCCCCCACGGCATTTCTCTGTGTTCCCGGGGTCCCACAGAGCTGAAACTCGGCCCATATACTAATTGGGGGGCGGGAGTCGAGACTTGTGTTTTTTGGAGGTGGGACTTGTGTTTTTTTGGAGGTGCGACTTGTCTTTTTGGTGTGAATTGTGTTTTTTTTGTGAACATATAGCTCCGCCCAGGAAGCAGTCAGCGCCAAAAGCTAGGTAGCATTCGAAAGGTCTTGGCGAGGCCTTTAAAATGACACCATACTTGTATCGTTAGGACCTTTGGGGGCGGAGCTATGGGACAAAATACATTTGTGTTTCAAAAAATTATCTCGGCCTAGGAAAGTCGAAACGACTCGTGGTTGGTGTCATTGGAAAGGTCTCTGCGAGTGCTTTCCAATGACACCTTGTTTGTGTCGCTGCGACCTTCCTAGGCCGAGATAATTTTTTGATACATGAATATATTTCGTCCAATAGCTCCGCCCAGGAAGCAGCCAGCGACATGAACTAGGTATCATTCGAAAGGGTTTTCTCAGACCTTTCCAACGAGACCACTGGGATGTCTCTGTGATGTGTGAGTCATGAGAGGTTGCTTCTCGACTTTGCAGTGTTTCGAACTGATGCCGTACCACATTTGATGCCGTACCACATTTGATGCCGTACCACATTTGATGCCGTACCACTGGTGGTGTCGCGTCACTGTCTGTCTGTATGTAATAGGGTGAAATACGAATTTGAGCCCCCATACAATTGAGCCCCCAGGGCATTTCTCTGTGTTCCCGGGGTCCCACAGAGCTGAAACTCGGGCCATATACTAACTGGAGGGCGGGGAGTCTATTGCACACGGTTTGGTAGCTCTAGCGCCACCATGTGTCGATAAACAGTAGGTCAGCCGGCTAATGTTGGCCCCTACGGAGCTCAGGTTTTGTCCACAAACACATTAATGGGAGCAGGTTCACTCGAAGGGGCTCGGCCCCGCTCCTCTGGCTCGTTCGGTTTGGTTTTGGGGCACCAGTGAATCTTGGCACAATTGGCAGGTTGAATGAATCACATGTGATGTCACTCCATATATGATGCCGTAACTCTTGTGATGTGTCCATCACAGGAAGGTCAAAAAGGTCAAGGGCTTTTTCAATGATGCAGAGGTCAGTGAGAGGGTAGGTTTTGGGTAGGGGTCCGGTGGGCGGGGCTTGTTTTTAGCTGGCGTGAGAGGGTAGGTTTTGGGTAGGGGTCCGGTGGGCGGGGCTTGTTTTTAGCTGGCGTGAGAGGGTAGGTTTTGGGTAGGGGTCCGGTGGGCGGGGCTTGTTTTTAGCTGGCGTGAGAGGGTAGGTTTTGGGTAGGTAATAGGGTGAAATACGAATTTGAGCCCCCATACAATTGAGCCCCCAGGGCATTTCTCTGTGTTCCCGGGGTCCCACAGAGCTGAAACTCGGGCCATATACTAACTGGAGGGCGGGGAGTCTATTGCACACGGTTTGGTAGCTCTAGCGCCACCATGTGTCGATAAACAGTAGGTCAGCCGGCTAATGTTGGCCCCTACGGAGCTCAGGTTTTGTCCACAAACACATTAATGGGAGCAGGTTCACTCGAAGGGGCTCGGCCCCGCTCCTCTGGCTCGTTCGGTTTGGTTTTGGGGCACCAGTGAATCTTGGCACAATTGGCAGGTTGAATGAATCACATGTGATGTCACTCCATATATGATGCCGTAACTCTTGTGATGTGTCCATCACAGGAAGGTCAAAAAGGTCAAGGGCTTTTTCAATGATGCAGAGGTCAGTGAGAGGGTAGGTTTTGGGTAGGGGTCCGGTGGGCGGGGCTTGTTTTTAGCTGGCGTGAGAGGGTAGGTTTTGGGTAGGGGTCCGGTGGGCGGGGCTTGTTTTTAGCTGGCGTGAGAGGGTAGGTTTTGGGTAGGGGTCCGGTGGGCGGGGCTTGTTTTTAGCTGGCGTGAGAGGGTAGGTTTTGGGTAGGTGTTGTGTTTGCAAATGAATTCGCAACACATCTGATGTCGTACAGAGTGTGATGCCGTACCATATCTGATGTCGTACAGAGTGTGATGCCGTACCATATCTGATCCGTACCATATCTGATGTCGTACAGAGTTTGATGGCGTACCATATCTGATGTCGTACAGAGTGTGATGTCGTACCATATCTGATGTTGTACAGAGTTTGATGGCGTACCATATCTGATGTCGTACCATATCTGATGTTGTACAGAGTTTGATGGCGTACCATATCTGATGTCGTACAGAGTGTAATTTGGTACCATATCTGATGTCGTACAGAGTGTGATGTCGTACCATATCTGATGTCGTACAGAGTGTGATGCCGTACCATATCTGATCCGTACCATATCTGATGTAGTACAGAGTGTGATGTCGTACCATATCTGATGTCGTACAGAGTGTGATTTCGTACCACATTTGATGCCGTACCACTGGTGGTGTCGCGTCACTGTCTGTCTGTATGTAATAGGGTGAAATACGAATTTGAGCCCCCATACAATTGAGCCCCCAGGGCATTTCTCTGTGTTCCCGGGGTCCCACAGAGCTGAAACTCGGGCCATATACTAACTGGAGGGCGGGGAGTCTATTGCACACGGTTTGGTAGCTCTAGCGCCACCATGTGTCGATAAACAGTAGGTCAGCCGGCTAATGTTGGCCCCTACGGAGCTCAGGTTTTGTCCACAAACACATTAATGGGAGCAGGTTCACTCGAAGGGGCTCGGCCCCGCTCCTCTGGCTCGTTCGGTTTGGTTTTGGGGCACCAGTGAATCTTGGCACAATTGGCAGGTTGAATGAATCACATGTGATGTCACTCCATATATGATGCCGTAACTCTTGTGATGTGTCCATCATATTATTAAACTCTTCTTTTCTTTTCTTATTTTTAGATTCCAGATGACATCCTGAGACGTATCCTGCTTGAGGTCGTAAAAGAAGACGGAGATGTTGCTTTTAACAGACTGTCTTTGACGTGACGCGAATTCCGAGATGTTGTTTCAAACGAATCTTTTCGAAATGATTTGGGGGATGGAAAGAAAGGAGTCCTTGGTGGATTTTACAGCACCAAAGAATTTACAGGGTACTGCTCACACCATTGCACACGGTTTTGGTAGCTCTAGCGCCACCATGTGTTGATAAACAGTAGGTAATAGGGTGAAATACCAATTTGAGCCCCCATACAATTGAGCCCCCACGGCATTTCTCTGTGTTCCCGGGGTCCCACAGAGCTGAAACTCGGCCCATATACTAATTGGGGGGCGGGAGTCGAGACTTGTGTTTTTTGGAGGCGGGACTTGTGTTTTTTTGGAGGTGCGACTTGTCTTTTTGGTGTGAATTGTGTTTTTTTTGTGAACATATAGCTCCGCCCAGGAAGCAGTCAGCGCCAAAAGCTAGGTAGCATTCGAAAGGTCTTGGCGAGGCCTTTAAAATGACACCATACTTGTATCGTTAGGACCTTTGGGGGCGGAGCTATGGGACAAAATACAATTGTGTTTCAAAAAATTATCTCGGCCTAGGAAAGTCGAAACGACTCGTGGTTGGTGTCATTGGAAAGGTCTCTGCGAGTGCTTTCCAATGACACCTTGTTTGTGTCGCTGCGACCTTCCTAGGCCGAGATAATTTTTTGATACATGAATATATTTCGTCCAATAGCTCCGCCCAGGAAGCAGCCAGCGACATGAACTAGGTATCATTCGAAAGGGTTTTCTCAGACCTTTCCAACGAGACCACTGGGATGTCT
>JAROOI010000497.1:0-25401 GCA_030578255.1 Tiaroga cobitis | reverse complement strand
TCAATCTAATGAGGCCTTTTGGAAATAAATATTACATTTTCCATTAATATATTTTCATGTTATATAATGAATGTAAATTTTAATATTTGAAGTCACACTTTCATAACAAATATGAAATAATGACTTTTTTCATAAAAAAAGTGTATCATTCTGTGTCATACACCACATAGCCTCCTAGTGGAGAGAAAATTTATTATCATTCACTGGATGATTGTGGTTTTCATCTCTTATCCCCTGCCTGGCCCTGACTCTAACCCTAAATCTAACCCCATGCTCAAATGAGCCCCCTAGTGGACAGCCACATCTCTGCAATGATTAAATAAACAGAGCTGCCACCTCATGGACAACAGTTTACATTACATGTGTTTCAGCCTGCTATGACTTCGCAATGTTAACAGAAAATCACATTATGAAGGATGATTTAAGTAGACTGTTCTGTGACCTTATATATATATATATATATATATATATATATATATATATATATATATACCTATATAAATGAAGATGACGTTTGACCTGGAAATGTAACAAGTAACACATTCAATCTCTATCCAAAAAATTCAAACACACACACACACACACTTAACAAGTCATGTAGAAACATCTATTCATCCATCTATCTATCCATCCATCCATCCTGGCCTATACACATTCACTTTTTAGCTATGGCTACACCACATGATTTTGAAAACCATGAGATCTTTTTAAAGTGACACAACATACCTTCAGTCATTTAGCTGACTCCCTGAGCAGTGTCCTGACTACTGAACCATGGGGCTGATTGAGACGCCCCCCTGGCCTTCAGACAAGGTGTATGTGTTCAGAGGTCAAAGGTCAAATTTGCACCCCATAACTAAATGCTCCTGTATGATTTCTGGAACCTTTATGTGGCTGCTAATTTGACTTAAAAGCTGGCAGCTGAGCTGACAGAGGAGAAATCTTGCACACCTGTGTGAGAGGAGCTATCCCTGGTCCTGAACATCACTGGGTGTGATGGATGGCGCTCTCCGTGGTGCTGCTTTGTGCAGGACAATTATGCTACCACAATACAGACAGAGATGAATCTATATTGGGATTGTAGCAATGTTTATACACACAAAGAACAAAAACATCCAAAGTATTCACAGTTTAATCATCCAACTTTGATACCATTTCATCCCCATCTTATCTCAGAAATACATTTTTAATGTCAAACTGGGAAGTAAAATAATGATTACTGACAAATCAAAACTTCTTTTAACATATGTTTATTAAAATACAAAACTTAACGTCAACAATAATGACAAACAATTAACTAGTGTGCAACATGGAGCGTACTAAAGTGTCAGAGTGTTACGTTTTTATATGTATATTATCTCATGTATAAAAAACTTCAGTCAAAATATATGCATTTAAAGAACAGCGAACATTTAACTAGTGTGCAAATGGAGTATATTATTCAAGTATAAAAAACTTCAGTCAAAATATATGCATTTAAAGAACAGCGAACATTTAACTAGTGTGCAAATGGAGTATATTATTCAAGTATAAAAAACTTCAGTCAAAATATATGCATTTAAAGAACAGCGAACATTTAACTAGTGTGCAAATGGAGTATATTATTCAAGTATAAAAAACTTCAGTCAAAATATATGCATTTAAAGAACATGCGAACATTTAACTAGTGTGCAAATGGAGTATATTATTCAAGTATAAAAAACTTCAGTCAAAATATATGCATTTAAAGAACAGCGAACATTTAACTAGTGTGCAAATGGAGTATATTATTCAAGTATAAAAAACTTCAGTCAAAATATATGCATTTAAAGAACATGCGAACATTTAACTAGTGTGCAAATGGAGTATATTACTCAGATATAAAAAAACTTTGGTCAAAATATATGCATTTAAAGAACAATTAACTATATTGTGCACTAAAGTGTCAGAGTGTTACGTTTTTAACGCTCGAACACTAGAAACTTTGGTTTAATTTTTTTTTCTCCTGCTCCACAACAAGCTCACTTCTTCTCCTTCTCTTCAAAGTGGTCTTGATTCTCTCTCCGATGTACGCCTGAAGATACGTGGTCCCCCGAGGGCTCCAGCCAGGACTCCATAGTCCGTGTCTCTCACCAGCTCCTTTGATGACTTCTGCCTTGTCTGCGAGGCCCTTGGTGTCTGAATATAACATACAAATAAACATTCAAACAAACAGGTTAACACCCAAATATGTATACATTTAGCCTCAGCGTACAAGGTAATGGAAAATGTAAGCATACCAGTAATGTTCAGCCTGTCCATTTGGAGATTGAAGAATGCAGCCTGGAGTCCTGTAAGTTTCTCCTGTCGTGTGTGTCTCAGTTTTATGTAGGGCCTTATTTTTGCAGATAGGTCGGGTTCCAGATCGTCTGGAGACTGAGCCAGCTTGCGCTTGTGCAAAGCGGGGGGCTGTCTCTGAAGTCCCGAGGAACCGGCCTGGGCGAGAGGTAAACTCTGAAGGTCCACGATGTCGCGTCCCACATCCCAAACCTGGGTAGAGGAAAGGGCTTCATCTCGTTCTGAGGTCTCGTCGGTGATGGATTCAAAGGACGTTGCTGTGGTACACAACGCAAGATGACTCGGGCAGATCTGAGACGGAGACGAAGAAGCCACACTCTGAAGGTCCACGATGTCGCGTCCCACATCCGAAACCTGGGTAGAGGAAAGGGCTTCATCTCGTTCTGAGGTCTCGTCGGTGATGGATTCAAAGGACGTTGCTGTGGTACACAACGCAAGCTGACTCGGGCAGATCTGAGACGGAGACGAAGAAGCCACACTCTGAAGGTCCAGGAAGATCACCGTTTCTTGCCCCACATCTGGCACCTGGGTTGCTTCAGCTCTGCTCAAAAGGCCATGAGCAGGGCGTGTCGGCGTGCTCGCTTTAAAAGAAGTAGAAGCCACAAGACCACAGACCTCCACTTCCATAGCAGCGATCCTCGAAGCCAGCGTGTCGAGTATCCTCTCCACAGCGTCCATCCTCTTGGACACAGATTCTCCCATGGCCTTGACCATTTCTTCAACACCATGTTTAGCAGAATTAAAGGTTTCCTCCAGCAGCTGGAGGTCAGATTTGACATGTGCCTCTAGCCTCTCTGTGTAGAAATTCAGATCTCCCGTCAAGATGGACTCCTTGAAGGCTTTTAAATCCTCCTGCACCTTGGTCTGAGATGAAAACAGCGAGTCTCTTATGGCCTTCAGCTGCTGGAGGAAAAAGTCCCTCATAGTCTCGACTCGTAAGCACAGCTCCTCCTCCACGCTGAGGACATCTTCTCCGTCATCATCGACGTCGTCCTGCACAGATGGCAGCTCACCCTCCGACATCTTGGCCTGAAAAACAGAGACATGCGGATTAGAGAGATTTTGAAATTCAAAAAATTGTGCACGCACAAAAACAAAAACCCACAAGTTTGGACACACAAGTTTGGAGCTAGCATGAATGGGTTAAAATTAAATTGGGTAAACGGCTCAAACTAATGCAAGTCGAATAATTGTCTCTATACAATGAATGCCAGACAAAAAAAAAATATATAATAATAATTTGTTTCCCGAAAATCATTTGTTGCGTAGTAAAATCTAGTTTGTGTTAGGGTGCCACTTCTCCTGTCAGCTTAGCAGGAGATGGGAATATTAAATGAGCATGGCCCTTTTCGGATTTGAAAAGAGTTACAACTATCCCCATACACAAAGAATTTGCATATATGCATATACTCACAGGATGGGGGATTTCCTCGGCTTCACAGATCATGATGATGTCTAGGCAAACACAAAAATACACAGGGATATTTATTTTATTTACAATAAAACATTCAGATAAAACATAGTGTTGCAGATCGGCATTGTCCTTACGATTTCTAATTGGTTAGTGTCTCTGCGTTCAATTAAGTTATTTGTGGATTTTTGATTCTGATCACTGATTTCTCTATAAAGTTGTTTTTACACAATGTTGAACATGCCCACTCACACACAATAAATTAAATTAGGATAATTAACTCTCAGGAATTCATTTCTTATCAAATGAGATATATATTTATAAATATATAAAGAATCTTTGCAAAGAAGATGAAACAGAAACTTCACCTGAAGTGGCATTTTGAAGCATTTACACAGACAGTTTAATGCAGCTCGCAAATGCATTTGATAAATGTTTTTTTTTTTAAACATAAAACGCTGAATATTGATATATTGAAATTATTTAAAAAAAAGAAAAGATTATTTAAATGTGGAATTCAAACAGCGGCTAGGTGACAGCAAGCCAGCCACTATTAATGAGTGATTCGTTTAGTTTCAACCGATTCATTCAAACGGCTGTGAACCATTCATTCATTCAAACGATTAGTTAACTGTATTAAAAATGATGTGAATATTAAAAGGAAATGATTTTCCCCTTATCTTGAATATTGCTGGCGTTATAAATGGTTTTCGATAGACTATAGCACGCAGTGAAAACATGCACCTGCGGTCCCGCGAGCGTGAACTATAAATAAATAAATAACTATTATTAAAGAAGTTGCTTTTAGTCAGTAAAAGTTTAAAAAGGCAAAAAACTCAGATAGCAGGCACCATATTATTGAGCATTTACCTCAATAAGTTAACTGACTAAAGCACACTTCAATAAATACATCTTTATTAAATCATTTGAAGTATATCATTTAGTCAGGAAAAGTTAAAAAAGGCAAAAACTATAATAACAGACACAAAATGATCGACCATTTGCCTCAGTGTATATAATTTAACTTTATATACTTCAATAAACGGACACTATTTAATCATTTGAAGTATATCATTTAGTCAGGAAAAGTTAAAAAAGGCAAAAACTATAATAACAGACACAAAATGATCGACCATTTGCCTCAGTGTATATAATTTAACTTTATATACTTCAATAAACGGACACTATTTAATCATTTGAAGTATATCATTTAGTCAGGAAAAGTTAAAAAAGGCAAAAACTATAATAACAGACACAAAATGATCGACCATTTGCCTCAGTGTAACTGTCTATAGTAAACGAACGCTCCATTTAATCCTTAGTAATTAGTCAGTAAAAGTGTTAGTAATGCAAAAACTATAACAACAGACAAAAAGTTATATTTTATAAATGTCAAAATAAAAAGTTTTAATTGTATTTCACCTGATTCTCCTGTGGCTTCCATGTTTTTGGATTGGGACAATTCTGACAGAATTCCGATGCACTCTGACAGCTCCGTCAGTGAAACCACGCCCTCTTGATGTAAATCGAACCCTAACCATACAAAATTCACTTACACATGTGAGCTCTGCGTGAAAGGCTAGGTTTTTTTTTCCATCTTTAATTTATATTCGATCTTGAAGAGCATTTTTTATTTATTCATCCCAGTGTTAAATAACTGCATGTAATAATTATATAATTATATAGACATAGGTAGATGTGAAAATGCGCGCACACACACACACACACACACACACACACAACACACACACACACACACACACACACCTGCCTTGATTAGCCCGAAAGGCATGCCCAAAATATCTATCTATCTATCTATCTATCTATCTATCTATCTATCTATCTATCTATCTATCTATCTATCTAAAGTATAATTATATACAGTTATTTATGATTAAATCATAGTTATAATCAAAATAATACATATATGTATTTCAAGGAAGTAAGATTGGGGTTTTCATCGCAAATCGCCCCAATAATTACAATTTCTAGCCCATGAATACTGACCCTAACCATTTAAACATACCCACCTATCCCAAGTCTTAGGCCTAACCCTTCCCAAACCTCAATACCTCCCCCAGACCTATCCATAACCCTAACCCTGAAGGTGAATGCAAAGTTAGAAGGGAGGGCAGACTGTACAATCGAGATCCTGAGGGAAAATACAGTTACTCCAGGAAACAAAATTGCCTGATTCCATCAGGCAAACACCACGTAAGTGTCATCGACTTTATACGGACCAGGGGCCTCATTTAAAACCGTTGCATATGCACAAAATGGACAGAGAAAGATTTTATTCTCAATCACTCCAGTATTCAGTGTCAAATGATTCTTCAGAAATCATTTTAATATGCTGATTTATAATCAATAACACTGCTTAATGTTTTTCATAAAGGGTTACTTTGTTTAGGAGTCTTTGGTGGATGAAAAGTTAAAAAGAAACAACATTTATTTAAAATAGAAGTCTTCTGTAACAATATTCACTACCATTGTCACAGTTGTTCAGTTTGCTTTACTTTTCATGGACATTCAGTTTGTTCTTATTAGTCACACGTCTTCCTTTGTTCGGTTTTCATCATTATGAGTTAATTTGGTTCAGCTGTTTTTAATTAATCATCTTGTTTGAGTTCCTATTTAAAGTGTACCCTCTCGCCTTCAATCTCTGTCTGGTCTCGCTTATGTTAAGGTGTATTGCCTCATTCTGTTTACATGCGTGCAATTGAATTAGAATTGTTTTGGAACTTTATTCTTCAAGTGCTCGTCTGCAGTTTGGGGTCAGTTATTTTGTTTTGTCTTTAAATTAATAATAATAAAACTACTCCTATTCAGCAAGGAATATTAAATTACATTGATTTAAAAAAAAAAAAAAGTGATAGTAAAGATTTTGATTTTTGATTTTTTTTTTTTAACTCTTTAAACAATGAGTCCTGTATCACAGGTTCCAAAAACATGTTAACCAGCACAACGGTTTCCAACATTAATGATAACCGAGTGTAAACGTCAACATATACATATTGCAATGATTACATATCTTAAAATGTCAAAATAGAAAGCCATTCTTTTAAAGTGTATTAATATTTCACAACATTAGTGGGTTTTTTTTTTGTTTTGTTTTGTTTTTAAACAAACCAACGGTAGTGTATATCAAACAGTGGGTCCAATTAGTATTGCATTAGTGCACCTAGATGTATACATGATCTTAATATACTTGCTAAAGCAGTCTACTTAAAACCTAATTGAACATTACTCAAGTACACTACATAAAATGGCTTGAAATGCAATTAATTTTTGGTAAAAAATGAATAAATAAATTTGTTAACCATAACATTTTCGCTTTTTATTGCAGCTGATGGTCCACACATGGCAACGCTGAAGGAAGTTGGCCAGATGAACACTGACAGTCTGCAGTCTTCTTTCAAAAATTGGACCAACGTTGATGCTTTTCTCCACAATGACGCCACGATCCCCATCCACTCGAGTTTGGTGGACCCCCATGCTAAATCGATTGATTACGCTTTTGATTTTGATGGATTGGTCATAGGATTATCAGATTTAAAAGGTTTGAAAGCAGACTTTCACTACATCCACCTTCCAAGGATTGAGCAGCACCACCTCAGAGCGCACTGGTCCATTCTGAAAAAACACGTGCGACTACGCGACTGCAGTTCTTCAGGGGTGGAAGCACTAAGGTGCAGCCAAGGAATAACACTGGCACACATTGATGGTGGATACTTTTTGAACCTTACCGTCGTGAGCAGTGACATGCAGCATCCCCACCATCACACAACCAAGACACATTCGGCAAAAGAAAATGCCATCGAAATTCTCAATAATGTGATTGAAACCTTCAGGACCAAGCTCAGGAACCTTCCCCCAAGGGACCTCGCTCGTCCAACGGTCCAAAAAAACAACCCATGCAATCTTGCCTCGATGAACGTCCTTAAAAAGGACAGACTGTTTATTCTGCAGCTGCTGGATGAGTCAATTCAGCAGATCATTGCCTCAAATAACTACCTGACCATTTTAAAAACCTTGTCCATATTTGGCCAGAAAGATGACAGTTCCTTGGTACTTTCCAGGCTGGTGGACCTGGCCCATGTTCAGAGCATGTCTATCCATGCCGCATGCACACTGACCGCAAAGGACCCATCCACTCATCTGCTATGGTCACGCTACGGCCTGCATGAATTGGTGGGCCCTCGGGGGAGACTCTACACCGCGCTGTCAATGCACGAGACGGTGAATTACCAGTCGAAATTGGACTGCTGTGACATGGACATCTCAGGTGAGCTGCGTTGCGTCCTCCGGTCAGATCAACTCAACTTCTTGCAATTATATGTCAACTCACCGCACCTGCACATTCAGACCCCTTTCAAACACCCTGTAAGCGGTGTCATCGTGACATGCGGATTGTCTCATCCACAATTCACCAAGGCGATGCTGACGAGGGCGTTGTCCTACTTGGACCACATGCAAGACCTGGCGAGCAAAATGGCTTCTCAGCTGGGGTGCCGGATCGAGCAGGTGGTCTTCTATGACGCGCACACGGGCATCCCCCCAGCTCTCAGTGCCGCCGACGCATTCAGTGTGCCGAGTTTGGAGAGGCTCCTAGCTAAACGCCCTATGGTTGTCCCTTTTGTGGACAATTCCCAGGGTGAAGGCCTTTTGACCACCTGCAAGCAGGTGTTGAATCACATCACCAAAACTCTGAGGAGCTTGTTCAACTCCCACCTTGGAATGGGTGGGTTTGAGGAATCCTGGAGCAGCTTCCAGCTGGAGCTGGCACTGGAGGAGTTTTTCTACGGCCAGCCGCTTTCCTCGACGGACGTACCGTACAGCGTTAGCCTGGGGACAAATTCCACAAGTCCATTTAGCCTCACGTTTCAGAAGGGATTCTTGGGGCTCATGCCTTTCTCCAGTGCCACTTCAAACGTTGAACCTCCACCTTTGGATCACTGGACCCGTGACGGACTCCAAATGTCCAGAATCAAGAGGATCTTCCCTTTGACCGAGGTGCTTGACGCTGCCCCGGCGGTCACTGGCAAAGTGCTGCTCAAAGTATTGATCTGTGACCTCTTCAAAACGAACGAAGGAATTCCGATGTCTGGTCTCTCTGGCTCTTCCCCACCAGGGATACTCAAGGGTGCCCTTACTCTGGACACATTTGTGCAAGAGTTGGCCACCAGGGATGCTTTTCCAGGTCCTCACACCTTTGGACGTGCCAGGACCTTGGTGGAGAGAACTGGGAAAAATGTCGCGGAATGTTTACTGCTGGGGTTTCAGGAGCTCAAAATTAAATACTTTCCCGCCGTTTCATTCAGAGATTATAGGGGAGCCAAACGCATTTACTGGAAGGCCAACGAATACGTGGAGTTGTTATATGGAAAACAGACAGCGTCTCTACTGGCAAGAGCTGTCGCTGTCACTGGGGACGTGTGCCTGGAAATAGAAAGGCGGTCACTTTCTTACTCACGGAACTTGGAGAAGTACAGGGATGCCGGGATGACCTGGATGGAGGCTGTCCTAAGGCGTCTGCCAAGAACCCTGGATAAAGCGGGACATTTAAAAACGGTAACCTTCATTAGCTGTGTTGGCATGTTGATGAATGGAGATTTTGTGACCTATGAGCACCTCAAGACCCTGATAGAGGACATGCCTTTGTCGCAGGCCCAACTGCAAAATCTACAAATACAGTCCCGCTTCCTACTCCCAAAACATTATGGAATCAACATCTGGAGACTGCATGACTCCATTCCTTACAGGATGGCTAAGCCGCCCCCTGCTGCCCCGCCCAACAAAATGCAGGCACCCCAATTTGAGGATGAAAAGAACACAGAGGAATCTTTTGAGGATGTGCAAGCTGCTCCCGAACCAGACGACCTACCGCCTAGTCAACGTTCTACCAGCAGATTTCTACCTGCTCACACATCCCTAAGGTGGAGCTCACAGGAGCTGTCCTTTGTGGACCTGGACCAAGCAATATCCCACAAGAAAGCCTATGAAGCCTACCTCAAGAGATGCTCCGTCCTCACGGTTGCAGCCAGGACATTCCATGCCTTCAAGCAAAAAAGACTCAAAATGTTTGAATGCCAGTGACAAGCTTGTTTTGAGATTACCATAGTCAAGAAATAAGAGTATATCTTAACAACAATCATACTGTTGTGTCCAAACTCACCAATGTGTGTGTGTGTATATAGTTGTGTTTATAATTTCTAAACTAATTCGAGACATGTTTTTAAATATTATAGTTCAATAAAGTTTGACAAACTTACCTGACTTGGTCTTTCCACTGTCTTCAATATGACATTGTTTCTACACCTGTTGAAATGATGTACCTGTGATACACAAACAAACACGTTCAGCTAGCTTAACATGTTACATGTTATTCAAAAAGATTTGCAATAGTGCTGTTCAAAAGAAATATTGTTATAACATTTAATAACAACAAATAATAACAACATGAGACTAAAGAGACATTTTGTTTACTAAAAAATGCATTTATATTAAATAATGACATATTAAAATGTCCAGTTATCAATTAAATCTACATATCCAAAATCACACTTTTTCATAACAACTCATTCATTTGAAATACCTATTAATTTAAAAGTAAAAGATTTAACTCATGGTCAACCAATACATTTTGAATCACATTACATGTATACAAACGTGTGTGTGTGTGTGTGTGTGTGTGTGTGTGTGCGTGTGTGCGTGCGTGCGTCTGTGCGTGCGTGTGTACATAAGATAAGGAGTCCTTTTTCTTCTGTAAACCCTGACTGCCTGAAGTGACCCCAAACAGACAGAGTAACACACTCGCACGCTCAGACAGACAGACAGACAGAGTAACTCTCAAACTCTCAGACAGCAGACAGACAGACAGACAGAGTAACACACATTCAGACACTCAGACAGACAGACAGACAGACAGACACTCACAGACAGACAAACTCACAATCACACTCACACAGAGTAACACACACACACACACACACACACACACACACACACGTTGTGTTTTCATGTTTTATGGGGACTTTACATACATAATGATTTTTATACTGTACAGACTGTATATTCTATTCCCTTACACTAACCCTATCCCTAACCATACCCATCACAGGAAACATTCTGCATTTTTACATTTTCAAACAACATCACTTGTTGCAAACTAGAGAGAGGGAGCCATCCACAATGTAGAATTTTAGGTGCAAAGTGCCTTGCTACTGAGTGAACACAAGATGGCAGTCTATATCCATTTTCAAAGTGATCACTCTTCAAACAGAAAGAACAAAACAAACAATTAACACACACACACACACACACACACACACACACACACACACACACACACACACACACACACACACACACACCTGTCTGTCTGTCTCTCTATCTATCTATCTATCTATCTATCTATCTATCTATCTATCTATCTATCTATCTATCTATCTGTCTATCTGTCTATCTATCTATCTATCGATCTATCTATCTATCTATCTATCTGTCTATCTGTCTATCTATCTGTCTATCTATCAATCTAATGAGGCCTTTAGGAAAAAATTAATATTACATTTTCCATTAATATATTTTCATGTTATATAATGAATGTAAATTTTAATATTTGAAGTCACACTTTCATAACAAATATGAAATAATGACTTTTTTCATAAAAAAAGTGTATCATTCTGTGTCATACACCACATAGCCTCCTAGTGGAGAGAAAATTTATTATCATTCACTGGATGATTGTGGTTTTCATCTCTTATCCTGTCTGCCCCCAAAACTAGCCCCAGCTCAACACTATCCTCTGGTGGACAGCCCTATCTCTGCACTACATAAATAACCAGAGCTGCCATCTCCTGGAAAACAGTTTACATTACATGTGTTTCAACCTGCTATGACTTCGCAATGTTAACAGAAAAGCACATTATGACGGTTGCATTATGACAGATAATTGATAAATATTATAAAATATTATACAATACCACATCTATACTTCATCCATGACCTCATTATGGCAACGATTGCAGACAGCTTGACCTCTTGACCTTCAACTCTTGTTAGTGATCCTATATATATATATATATGTATATATATATATATATATATATGTATATATGTATAAATATATAGTATATATAAGTTAGTGACTGTTCTGTGACCTTCAACCTGAAAATGTAACAAAGAACAGAATCAATCACTATATATCTAACTATCTAAATCTAGTCATCTCATGAAAATAAAAAATAAATATTACATTTACACTAATACATGTTCATGTTACTGCATATGTTATTTTCTAAATGGCCACTTTTAACATCTAGAATCACACTGTTTGATAATAAAGCTTTGATCATGTGTGATCACATTTTACCACATGTGATATCCAAACCCTAACCCAAACTAACCCCTCTGTCTGCCCCCAAAACTAGCCCCAGCTCAACACTATCCTCTGGTGGACAGCCCTATCTCTGCACTACATAAATAACCAGAGCAGAATCAATCTCTATTTCTATCTGAATCCCCTCATATTTATTGCTTTTATAAATAAATAATACATTTACATTATATACACAGACAGATTAATACATTTTCATGTTACTGCAGATTTTATTTATAAATGCACACTTTGAATATCTAAAATAACTAATTAAATTTCTCCTAAGGGAGACAATAAATGCTACCTTGAATCTTAGCTCAGAAATACATTTTTAATATCAAACTGGGCAAAATAAATCCAAATCCAAATCCAAACTTGTTGAACATATGTTTATTAAAATACAAAACTTAACGTCAACAATAATATATTGACACACACACACACACACACACAGACAGACTAACACACACACACAGACAGAGTAACACACACACAGACAGAGTAACACACACACAGACAGAGTAACACACACACACACACACACACACACACACACACACACACACACACACACACACACACACACACACACACACACACACACACACACACACACACACACACACACACACACACACACACACACACACACACCTGTCTGTCTGTCTCTATCTATCTAAATCTATTCATCTCATGAGTGATTTTCAAAATAAATATTACATTTACAATAATAAATATTCATGTGACTAAATGTCAAGTCAAGTATATTTTTATAGCGCTTTTCACAATACAGATTGTATCAAAGCAGCTTCACAGTATTAAATAAATGTCCACGTTGGTAATGCTGATCAATAGTATTATTGATTGATTCAATTAAATTGAATATCCCCAGGAAACTAGAATGTGTTATCTAATAAATGGACATTTTAATATATAAAATCACACTGTTTCATAAGAACTCATTCAATTATACACTGTATGATTCTAAGTGTATCATTCTTGTTTCCTGAGCCCCCTGCTGGATAACACAATGTATTATCATACAGTGTATCATTCTGGTTTTCATCTCTAATCCTAACCCTTCTGGAGCCTAAACCTACCACTTAGACCCCTAAGATACTCTACCCTGGGCCAAACAGCCCTTTTTCGGCTAGCCCGAACTCATCTAGCCCTAGGATGCGTAGTACCAGGGCCACACAGCCCTGTTTTCCTAGGGCCCTGGGCCCTATAGCCCTTTTGTTCTATTGGTAAGAGTTATGTGTCTGTATTTTAGTGGTATGAGTTTTTGCATCTATTAGAGGGTTCACGTTAGTAAGTGGGGCCTTGGGATTTAGACTCTGAGAGTGATGGGGAGAACGGGTACACTCAGGTTTTGTGTTGGTTTGGTTGTTTGCCCGGAGTGTCCAACGGCCGGAAGGACAGTGCATAACCGTGTCTGGACCCTAGGTCCAGACTCTGGATTTTATTTCCCCACACACAGACAGAGTCACACACACACACACACACACACACACAGACAGAGTCACACACACAGACAGAGTCACACACACACACAGACACAGACAGTCACACACAGTCACACACAGTCACACAGAGTCACACACACCACACACAACACACACGCCTTGATTAGCACGAAAGGGCCATGCCCAAAATATCTATCTATCTATCTATCTATCTATCTATCTATCTATCTATCTATCTATCTATCTATCTATCTATCTATCTATCTATCTATCTATCAATCTAATGAGGCCTTTTGGAAATAAATATTACATTTTCCATTAATATATTTTCATGTTATATAATGAATGTAAATTTTAATATTTGAAGTCACACTTTCATAACAAATATGAAATAATGACTTTTTTCATAAAAAAAGTGTATCATTCTGTGTCATACACCACATAGCCTCCTAGTGGAGAGAAAATTTATTATCATTCACTGGATGATTGTGGTTTTCATCTCTTATCCTGTCTGCCCCCAAAACTAGCCCCAGCTCAACACTATCCTCTGGTGGACAGCCCTATCTCTGCACTACATAAATAACCAGAGCTGCCATCTCCTGGAAAACAGTTTACATTACATGTGTTTCAACCTGCTATGACTTCGCAATGTTAACAGAAAAGCACATTATGACGGTTGCATTATGACAGATAATTGATAAATATTATAAAATATTATACAATACCACATCTATACTTCATCCATGACCTCATTATGGCAACGATTGCAGACAGCTTGACCTCTTGACCTTCAACTCTTGTTAGTGATCCTATATATATATATATATATATATATATATATATATATATATATATATATATGTATATATGTATAAATATATAGTATATATAAGTTAGTGACTGTTCTGTGACCTTCAACCTGAAAATGTAACAAAGAACAGAATCAATCACTATATATCTAACTATCTAAATCTAGTCATCTCATGAAAATAAAAAATAAATATTACATTTACACTAATACATGTTCATGTTACTGCATATGTTATTTTCTAAATGGCCACTTTTAACATCTAGAATCACACTGTTTGATAATAAAGCTTTGATCATGTGTGATCACATTTTACCACATGTGATATCCAAACCCTAACCCAAACTAACCCCTCTGTCTGCCCCCAAAACTAGCCCCAGCTCAACACTATCCTCTGGTGGACAGCAAAAGGTATTATCATACAGTGTATCATTCTGGTTTTCATCTCTAATCCTGTCTGCCCCCAAAACTAGCCCCAGCTCAACACTATCCTCTGGTGGACAGCCCTATCTCTGCACTACATAAATAACCAGAGCAGAATCAATCTCTATTTCTATCTGAATCCCCTCATATTTATTGCTTTTATAAATAAATAATACATTTACATTATATACACAGACAGATTAATACATTTTCATGTTACTGCAGATTTTATTTATAAATGGACACTTTGAATATCTAAAATAACTAATTAAATTTCTCCTAAGGGAGACAATAAATGCTACCTTGAATCTTAGCTCAGAAATACATTTTTAATATCAAACTGGGCAAAATAAATCCAAATCCAAATCCAAACTTGTTGAACATATGTTTATTAAAATACAAAACTTAACGTCAACAATAATATATTGACACACACACACACACACACACAGACAGACTAACACACACACACAGACAGAGTAACACACACACAGACAGAGTAACACACACACAGACAGAGTAACACACACACAGACAGAGACACACACACACACACACACACACACACACACACACACACACACACACACACACACACACACACACACACACACACACACACACACACACACACACACACACACACACACACACACACACACCTGTCTGTCTGTCTCTATCTATCTATCTATCTATCTATCTATCTAAATCTATTCATCTCATGAGTGATTTTCAAAATAAATATTACATTTACAATAATAAATATTCATGTGACTAAATGTCAAGTCAAGTATATTTTTATAGCGCTTTTCACAATACAGATTGTATCAAAGCAGCTTCACAGTATTAAATAAATGTCCACGTTGGTAATGCTGATCAATAGTATTATTGATTGATTCAATTAAATTGAATATCCCCAGGAAACTAGAATGTGTTATCTAATAAATGGACATTTTAATATATAAAATCACACTGTTTCATAAGAACTCATTCAATTATACACTGTATGATTCTAAGTGTATCATTCTTGTTTCCTGAGCCCCCTGCTGGACAGCAAAAGGTATTATCATACAGTGTATCATTCTGGTTTTCATCTCTAATCCTAACCCTTCTGGAGCCTAAACCTACCACTTAGACCCCTAAGATACTCTACCCTGGGCCAAACAGCCCTTTTTCGGCTAGCCCGAACTCATCTAGCCCTAGGATGCGTAGTACCAGGGCCACACAGCCCTGTTTTCCTAGGGCCCTGGGCCCTATAGCCCTTTTGTTCTATTGGTAAGAGTTATGTGTCTGTATTTTAGTGGTATGAGTTTTTGCATCTATTAGAGGGTTCACGTTAGTAAGTGGGGCCTTGGGATTTAGACTCTGAGAGTGATGGGGAGAACGGGTACACTCAGGTTTTGTGTTGGTTTGGTTGTTTGCCCGGAGTGTCCAACGGCCGGAAGGACAGTGCATAACCGTGTCTGGACCCTAGGTCCAGACTCTGGATTTTATTTCCCCACACACAGACAGAGTCACACACACACACACACACAGACAGAGTCACACACACAGACAGAGTCACACACACACACAGACACAGACAGTCACACACAGTCACACACAGTCACACAGAGTCACACACACCACACACAACACACACGCCTTGATTAGCACGAAAGGGCCATGCCCAAAATATCTATCTATCTATCTATCTATCTATCTATCTATCTATCTATCTATCTATCTATCTATCTATCTATCTATCTATCTATCTATCTATCTATCTATCTATCTATCAATCAATCTAATGAGGCCTTTTGGAAATAAATATTACATTTTCCATTAATATATTTTCATGTTATATAATGAATGTAAATTTTAATATTTGAAGTCACACTTTCATAACAAATATGAAATAATGACTTTTTTCATAAAAAAAGTGTATCATTCTGTGTCATACACCACATAGCCTCCTAGTGGAGAGAAAATTTATTATCATTCACTGGATGATTGTGGTTTTCATCTCTTATCCTGTCTGCCCCCAAAACTAGCCCCAGCTCAACACTATCCTCTGGTGGACAGCCCTATCTCTGCACTACATAAATAACCAGAGCTGCCATCTCCTGGAAAACAGTTTACATTACATGTGTTTCAACCTGCTATGACTTCGCAATGTTAACAGAAAAGCACATTATGACGGTTGCATTATGACAGATAATTGATAAATATTATAAAATATTATACAATACCACATCTATACTTCATCCATGACCTCATTATGGCAACGATTGCAGACAGCTTGACCTCTTGACCTTCAACTCTTGTTAGTGATCCTATATATATATATATATGTATATATATATATATATATATGTATATATGTATAAATATATAGTATATATAAGTTAGTGACTGTTCTGTGACCTTCAACCTGAAAATGTAACAAAGAACAGAATCAATCACTATATATCTAACTATCTAAATCTAGTCATCTCATGAAAATAAAAAATAAATATTACATTTACACTAATACATGTTCATGTTACTGCATATGTTATTTTCTAAATGGCCACTTTTAACATCTAGAATCACACTGTTTGATAATAAAGCTTTGATCATGTGTGATCACATTTTACCACATGTGATATCCAAACCCTAACCCAAACTAACCCCTCTGTCTGCCCCCAAAACTAGCCCCAGCTCAACACTATCCTCTGGTGGACAGCAAAAGGTATTATCATACAGTGTATCATTCTGGTTTTCATCTCTAATCCTGTCTGCCCCCAAAACTAGCCCCAGCTCAACACTATCCTCTGGTGGACAGCCCTATCTCTGCACTACATAAATAACCAGAGCAGAATCAATCTCTATTTCTATCTGAATCCCCTCATATTTATTGCTTTTATAAATAAATAATACATTTACATTATATACACAGACAGATTAATACATTTTCATGTTACTGCAGATTTTATTTATAAATGGACACTTTGAATATCTAAAATAACTAATTAAATTTCTCCTAAGGGAGACAATAAATGCTACCTTGAATCTTAGCTCAGAAATACATTTTTAATATCAAACTGGGCAAAATAAATCCAAATCCAAATCCAAACTTGTTGAACATATGTTTATTAAAATACAAAACTTAACGTCAACAATAATATATTG
Source organism: Tiaroga cobitis (assembly GCA_030578255.1). NCBI lineage: Eukaryota > Metazoa > Chordata > Actinopteri > Cypriniformes > Leuciscidae > Tiaroga > Tiaroga cobitis. The sequence goes on along the minus strand of JAROOI010000497.1, from coordinate 7,444 downwards.
ACACACACACACACACACACACAGACAGACTAACACACACACACAGACAGAGTAACACACACACAGACAGAGTAACACACACACAGACAGAGTAACACACACACAGACAGAGTAACACACACACACACACACACACACACACACACACACACACACACACACACACACACACACACACACACACACACACACACACACACACACACACCTGTCTGTCTGTCTCTATCTATCTATCTATCTATCTATCTAAATCTATTCATCTCATGAGTGATTTTCAAAATAAATATTACATTTACAATAATAAATATTCATGTGACTAAATGTCAAGTCAAGTATATTTTTATAGCGCTTTTCACAATACAGATTGTATCAAAGCAGCTTCACAGTATTAAATAAATGTCCACGTTGGTAATGCTGATCAATAGTATTATTGATTGATTCAATTAAATTGAATATCCCCAGGAAACTAGAATGTGTTATCTAATAAATGGACATTTTAATATATAAAATCACACTGTTTCATAAGAACTCATTCAATTATACACTGTATGATTCTAAGTGTATCATTCTTGTTTCCTGAGCCCCCTGCTGGACAGCAAAAGGTATTATCATACAGTGTATCATTCTGGTTTTCATCTCTTATCCTGTCTGCCCCCAAAACTAGCCCCAGCTCAACACTATCCTCTGGTGGACAGCCCTATCTCTGCACTACATAAATAACCAGAGCTGCCATCTCCTGGAAAACAGTTTACATTACATGTGTTTCAACCTGCTATGACTTCGCAATGTTAACAGAAAAGCACATTATGACGGTTGCATTATGACAGATAATTGATAAATATTATAAAATATTATACAATACCACATCTATACTTCATCCATGACCTCATTATGGCAACGATTGCAGACAGCTTGACCTCTTGACCTTCAACTCTTGTTAGTGATCCTATATATATATATATATGTATATATATATATATATATATGTATATATGTATAAATATATAGTATATATAAGTTAGTGACTGTTCTGTGACCTTCAACCTGAAAATGTAACAAAGAACAGAATCAATCACTATATATCTAACTATCTAAATCTAGTCATCTCATGAAAATAAAAAATAAATATTACATTTACACTAATACATGTTCATGTTACTGCATATGTTATTTTCTAAATGGCCACTTTTAACATCTAGAATCACACTGTTTGATAATAAAGCTTTGATCATGTGTGATCACATTTTACCACATGTGATATCCAAACCCTAACCCAAACTAACCCCTCTGTCTGCCCCCAAAACTAGCCCCAGCTCAACACTATCCTCTGGTGGACAGCAAAAGGTATTATCATACAGTGTATCATTCTGGTTTTCATCTCTAATCCCTGTCTGCCCCCAAAACTAGCCCCAGCTCAACACTATCCTCTGGTGGACAGCCCTATCTCTGCACTACATAAATAACCAGAGCAGAATCAATCTCTATTTCTATCTGAATCCCCTCATATTTATTGCTTTTATAAATAAATAATACATTTACATTATATACACAGACAGATTAATACATTTTCATGTTACTGCAGATTTTATTTATAAATGGACACTTTGAATATCTAAAATAACTAATTAAATTTCTCCTAAGGGAGACAATAAATGCTACCTTGAATCTTAGCTCAGAAATACATTTTTAATATCAAACTGGGCAAAATAAATCCAAATCCAAATCCAAACTTGTTGAACATATGTTTATTAAAATACAAAACTTAACGTCAACAATAATATATTGACACACACACACACACACACACAGACAGACTAACACACACACACAGACAGAGTAACACACACACAGACAGAGTAACACACACACAGACAGAGTAACACACACACAGACAGAGTAACACACACACACACACACACACACACACACACACACACACACACACACACACACACACACACACACACACACACACACACACACACACACACACACACACACACACACACACACACACACCTGTCTGTCTGTCTCTATCTATCTATCTATCTATCTATCTAAATCTATTCATCTCATGAGTGATTTTCAAAATAAATATTACATTTACAATAATAAATATTCATGTGACTAAATGTCAAGTCAAGTATATTTTTATAGCGCTTTTCACAATACAGATTGTATCAAAGCAGCTTCACAGTATTAAATAAATGTCCACGTTGGTAATGCTGATCAATAGTATTATTGATTGATTCAATTAAATTGAATATCCCCAGGAAACTAGAATGTGTTATCTAATAAATGGACATTTTAATATATAAAATCACACTGTTTCATAAGAACTCATTCAATTATACACTGTATGATTCTAAGTGTATCATTCTTGTTTCCTGAGCCCCCTGCTGGACAGCAAAAGGTATTATCATACAGTGTATCATTCTGGTTTTCATCTCTAATCCTAACCCTTCTGGAGCCTAAACCTACCACTTAGACCCCTAAGATACTCTACCCTGGGCCAAACAGCCCTTTTTCGGCTAGCCCGAACTCATCTAGCCCTAGGATGCGTAGTACCAGGGCCACACAGCCCTGTTTTCCTAGGGCCCTGGGCCCTATAGCCCTTTTGTTCTATTGGTAAGAGTTATGTGTCTGTATTTTAGTGGTATGAGTTTTTGCATCTATTAGAGGGTTCACGTTAGTAAGTGGGGCCTTGGGATTTAGACTCTGAGAGTGATGGGGAGAACGGGTACACTCAGGTTTTGTGTTGGTTTGGTTGTTTGCCCGGAGTGTCCAACGGCCGGAAGGACAGTGCATAACCGTGTCTGGACCCTAGGTCCAGACTCTGGATTTTATTTCCCCACACACAGACAGAGTCACACACACACACACACACACACACACAGACAGAGTCACACACACAGACAGAGTCACACACACACACAGACACAGACAGTCACACACAGTCACACACAGTCACACACAGTCACACAGAGTCACACACACCACACACAACACACACGCCTTGATTAGCACGAAAGGGCCATGCCCAAAATATCTATCTATCTATCTATCTATCTATCTATCTATCTATCTATCTATCTATCTATCTATCTATCTATCTATCTATCTATCTATCTATCTATCTATCTATCTATCTATCTATCTATCTATCTATCTATCTATCTATCTATCTGTCTATCTATCAATCTAATGAGGCCTTTTGGAAATAAATATTACATTTTCCATTAATATATTTTCATGTTATATAATGAATGTAAATTTTAATATTTGAAGTCACACTTTCATAACAAATATGAAATAATGACTTTTTTCATAAAAAAAGTGTATCATTCTGTGTCATACACCACATAGCCTCCTAGTGGAGAGAAAATTTATTATCATTCACTGGATGATTGTGGTTTTCATCTCTTATCCTGTCTGCCCCCAAAACTAGCCCCAGCTCAACACTATCCTCTGGTGGACAGCCCTATCTCTGCACTACATAAATAACCAGAGCTGCCATCTCCTGGAAAACAGTTTACATTACATGTGTTTCAACCTGCTATGACTTCGCAATGTTAACAGAAAAGCACATTATGACGGTTGCATTATGACAGATAATTGATAAATATTATAAAATATTATACAATACCACATCTATACTTCATCCTTGACCTCATTATGGCAACGATTGCAGACAGCTTGACCTCTTGACCTTCAACTCTTGTTAGTGATCCTATATATATATATATATATATATGTATGCGTGTGTACATAAGATAAGGAGTCCTTTTTCTTCTGTAAACCCTGACTGCCTGAAGTGACCCCAAACAGACAGAGTAACACACTCGCACGCTCAGACAGACAGACAGACAGAGTAACTCTCAAACTCTCAGACAGCAGACAGACAGACAGACAGAGTAACACACATTCAGACACTCAGACAGACAGACAGACAGACAGACACTCACAGACAGACAAACTCACAATCACACTCACACAGAGTAACACACACACACACACACACACACACACGTTGTGTTTTCATGTTTTATGGGGACTTTACATACATAATGATTTTTATACTGTACAGACTGTATATTCTATTCCCTTACACTAACCCTATCCCTAACCATACCCATCACAGGAAACATTCTGCATTTTTACATTTTCAAACAACATCACTTGTTGCAAACTAGAGAGAGGGAGCCATCCACAATGTAGAATTTTAGGTGCAAAGTGCCTTGCTACTGAGTGAACACAAGATGGCAGTCTATATCCATTTTCAAAGTGATCACTCTTCAAACAGAAAGAACAAAACAAACAATTAACACACACACACACACACACACACACACACACACACACACACACACACACACACACACACACACACACACACACACACACACCTGTCTGTCTGTCTCTCTATCTATCTATCTATCTATCTATCTATCTATCTATCTATCTATCTATCTATCTATCTATCTATCTGTCTATCTGTCTATCTATCTATCTATCGATCTATCTATCTATCTATCTATCTGTCTATCTGTCTATCTATCTGTCTATCTATCAATCTAATGAGGCCTTTAGGAAAAAATTAATATTACATTTTCCATTAATATATTTTCATGTTATATAATGAATGTAAATTTTAATATTTGAAGTCACACTTTCATAACAAATATGAAATAATGACTTTTTTCATAAAAAAAGTGTATCATTCTGTGTCATACACCACATAGCCTCCTAGTGGAGAGAAAATTTATTATCATTCACTGGATGATTGTGGTTTTCATCTCTTATCCTGTCTGCCCCCAAAACTAGCCCCAGCTCAACACTATCCTCTGGTGGACAGCCCTATCTCTGCACTACATAAATAACCAGAGCTGCCATCTCCTGGAAAACAGTTTACATTACATGTGTTTCAACCTGCTATGACTTCGCAATGTTAACAGAAAAGCACATTATGACGGTTGCATTATGACAGATAATTGATAAATATTATAAAATATTATACAATACCACATCTATACTTCATCCATGACCTCATTATGGCAACGATTGCAGACAGCTTGACCTCTTGACCTTCAACTCTTGTTAGTGATCCTATATATATATATATATGTATATATATATATATATATATATGTATATATGTATAAATATATAGTATATATAAGTTAGTGACTGTTCTGTGACCTTCAACCTGAAAATGTAACAAAGAACAGAATCAATCACTATATATCTAACTATCTAAATCTAGTCATCTCATGAAAATAAAAAATAAATATAGCTGCGAGCAGCGATTACGGGCCCAAGCCGGTGGCACCGCAACCCTGGTTCCTTTAGTTACCTAAAGGCACCGGGGTGGCGGTGCCGCCGGCTTTGGCCCTTCATCGCTGCTCGCAGCTATATTTATATATATATATATATATATATATATATATATATATATATATATATATATATAAATTATATATATATATATAAAAAATACATATATATATATATATATATATATTTTTTTATATACATATATATACATATATATATATATATATATATATATATCTCACTTGCCTTACCTGAGAACAATGAAAACAATAAAAAAAACTAGGGAATCACTAAACCGAGAGAATTATTCTGTTTTGATGATACACTCAAAATGTTACACAAGCAATTCTTTAAATTTAATGATATTCAGAACAGAACAAGAATTCAAAAAAACTATAATTAAGAATTAACCGAAATAATTGAAAGCGAAAGTGAAAGTAAGTGGTGTTTGGCTCACGTAACTCTCTCATTAGAATCAAACTGTTTCAACATTTGCGATGTATTTGGATGCTAAACTATTCTTTATTATGGGCTTTGTACTTCACTCAGGTTTCAATATGTGTGTGTGTGTGTGTGTGTGTGTGTGTGTGTGTGAGGTGCGGGTGCGATTGAACTGTTACACATAAAAACATACTCCGTCCAATAAAACACAACAAAGTGCTTTTTTCAAACTATAAACTCTTGTCAAACTGTAACCTACAACTGTCACCAAACTAAAATCACACGCACACACTGTCTAAAAGCAAAAAATATTTATCCAACCCCATTTAAAACAGTCTGTGGGTGCCCCATCTTTTGGACATTCACCACATCGCATTGATTTTCATTTATTGTCCTCAGAGCCCTAATCTGTTTATTTTTCAATTACACATTCTACATTGATTAAAAAAGAAAAATTCAAATGTGTTTTTATTTTATACAGGAATAAATTATTTATAATTCAGATGAGAATAAAGTTAGTGTTTTACAATTTAAAGGAAAACAAATATATTGTTCTGAAATATAGCACATTCATTTTAAATTCATTCAGCTTCAATTACCAATACAATCTTAATTTTATTTAAAGCAAACTATACATTTAAAAGATCTTGGTTCTGTGCATATTTTGTAATTTAAAAAAAATACAAAATTGTTATGCAAAAAGACAAGGCCTTAGAGATTTCTTTATCCTTTAATGCAGGAAAAATCACACAGCAATGAAAGGCTTAATATCATGTCACTGTAACAGCCAGCCAGCCACACACACACATATAAACACAGACACCAGCCCTCCCTCCCCCTCCCTCCCCACACAGACAGCCACACACACACACACACATAGAATGGGAGGGGGCCCTCTCTCTGTCAAAGAGTGACAGAGAGAGATACCATTTCATGAAATCCACATTCAAACCACAATATCTGACTTTCTGAGGGTTGGAGCTATTGACTGTAAATTAGAAAGTTGTTTGGCTTGAGGAGAAGAATATACAAGCTGAGTTTTGTAACTGTAGGTAAATCTAACTAAGTTATAACACACTTTATATGTCCTTTTTTAGTCATGAAAATTCATTTCCTCGCCACGGCCAAACCGTTCGAGATATCAAAAATCCGTCAGCAATTTAGCATCCTCAATGTCTTGACTTCATGCACGCCTAGTTTGGCGATGATTGAATGAATTGCCTAGGAGTAGTACTTCAAATTCCACAGCAAGCGTTTTCCAAACAACCCATAATAGCCGACTTCCTGTTGGGCTGGCGTAAAACTTGACCAGGGGTAAAATGTTTGGCCCGATGAGATCTATATGTGTACTGAGTTTCATATTAATTCATGCAAGCGTGTTGAATATATGGACCAAATTGTCGGACCCCGTTCAAGGGGGCGCTGTTGAGCCCCCCTGCCACGCCCGGGTACCAGCTTCAGCCCGGCCCTGATGGCCGTGGGTTCTGACCTGTGTGCAAAATTTCAAAAGTTTTTGAGCACGTTAAGAGTCCCAAAATCCCCTGAAACCTTGAAATGCATTAAAATCAATAGACAAATCCCTCACACACAGAGACGGAAAGAGAGGGAGAGAAAATTCTCAGAAACATCCACATTCAAACTAAAATATCTGACTCCCTCTTGGTCTGAG